>VZSZ01006438.1:264263-294583 GCA_013398815.1 Ibidorhyncha struthersii | reverse complement strand
ATATTTTTCCAGCTTTGTAATCATGGTGGTACAGCTCAAACTCCTCCTGTCACATCACCTGCTTAGTGGCAATTTAAAATGATAAGCTGATAAAAATGATGCTAAGAAATAGAGTGCTTTCTACACTAATGTCTCTGCCGCTACCACTGCTTCACCAAAATCAAGAATCATTAACTGCAGGAAGTTTCTATGGCTATTAGCAGCATTTTAGCACTACTAACAAGATGTGCTCCAGTGTTTGTTCAAAATCACTTTAGCCTCTTAACCTAATTAAAGTGGCCTGGAAAGTCTGACACAGAAGCTGTATGTACTGTTTTCAGTAATGCCTTTCCAGCCTAGGTATGACAAAGCTGTACCAATACTACAACAGCAGAAGTGATTTACCAAAAATGTAAGTATAAAGAAAGTCAGGGAACTAGCTGCTCGGGAAGATTGTTTCGCTAAGCTAAAGGCAAAGCCGGGCTATGAAGTAATTTAAAGAATTTAGTTTAGCCAGTAAGAAGCAGAGTGTTTACTTCACTTTTGATGCTTTCCAGTAATGTTTATCAAACTAGTTATAACTCTGAGGAGCCGTACAAGTGACAGGTACTATTAATAAGAGCGTTAGAGCACTGAAGAAACAGCTGCAGAAATAAAATGTAGCTTCAGTTTGACAGTCAGTACTGTAGAGATCTTGCATATCATCTAGACAAAATAACTTGTTGCTATTTTGGTCTGTCTCTACTTCATGTTGTGAGATAAAGAACACTATTCTCATGAGAAAAGGGGGCAAGAGTAATGCTGAGATGCATCAGCTAATGAATTGTCTTAGTTCTAAACATCCGTAAGACACCTCACAGCGCACATCATCCTATTACACTGCCATGCTTTAGAGACATTACTTAGTCACACAAAGGTGAGGATGGCAATCTGGTACAACACTGAGACCCAAGATGAGCTAAAAACAATGGCATTCTGTCTTGGCATTTAGGTCTGAAGCTCTGGTTTGACACGACGGCAAACAACCTAAAAATACTTGCTATTTTGAAAGCTGCTACACCGCCAAGGTGATACAATGCATCTAATGGTGAAATATACTGAATTTGTTAGGGGAAGATATCCAAATGATCCTAGCAAATGACCATACGCAGTGCTGCAGAAAGGAGTGAAATTCCCCCTACCTTCCTTGTGATCGGACTGTTGGAGACAGGGAAGAAAGGTGGGGGAAGAGGAAGGAGAGGCAACCTTTTCCTGACCCACTGCTCAGGGCTAGTAGACTATGTCCATGTACTCAGGCTTCCAACAACTTTGCACCAGAAAGCTTTTCAACACAACCAGATCCAGGACTGAGCTTGATCAACATCTTGCCTCTAGCTACAGTCGTTTTCCAGCACTTCATATAAAGACGAAAAAATCCACCCTCTCACAGAAGCCTATCTATCCTTCAATGGGGTTGTAAGTGTGATATTAGTTAACCGGAACACATAGTTAATTATTTTTCTCTTCTGTTCTTTGGAATCCTGATAAATCCTGTCACATTTAGATTCATAAATTCACAAGAAGAGGCAGTAAAAGAGGATTTTAAAACACATGCGTAATACAAGTCTTCCGGCTTCTGTAGGGTACCGTTGTTCCCATCGTTTGCAAAAAGGTGCAGATACAATGATTATTCCTGTAACATCGATACTGGGCCTGTAGCTGAAATATGGATATATGGATATTTGCTCAGTAAACACCTACTCCACTTGGGTTAAATGGGGATCTCGCTCATCTGCTCCAGGGAGGAGAACCGCAGCACTGCCATAAACACTGCATGACGGTCTCAGCCAGTCAACCTCCTCTCCTGCCTACCAGTGCGTAGGAAGAGTCCCCGACGTCAAGTCTGCCATCAAATTTAGCACTGCTCTGCTTCCTTTCTCTGTGATGGGGATGCGATTTTCCCAAGGGACTTGATTTAAAGCCAGTCCCTAGCCAGCCCTGAAAAACAAATTTAAGCATGCTAGCTTCTCCTCCTTATCACTGCTGCCAGCACTAGCTCAGCTCCATATCCAGTCCTGTTCTGCTGCACAAGTTGCTCTGTCACTGGCCTACAGTGCCAAAATTAAAGATAATTTGACAAAGCTCTGTAAAGGCTCAGTCCTTAACTCCAGCTTCTGCTGCATTTTGTAGGGGCAGGAAGCAGAGCAGCCGAATGGTAGCGGGCTGGAACCAGTATCTGTGGCAGAACAAAGGTGGCTGCACGCAACATGCAATGTTGCGATGGCGAAAATCAAAGCAGAGCTTCTGAACTCTGGGAGGGGTTCAACGTATTGCAGATTTAAACCCTTCTCCTGCCAGAGTCCAGCCCCCACCAGAACTGACCCAGCCCACAGCTGGTCCGTTCAGACTCCTGGGTGGTCCCCAGGAGCCACGGACTCTCTCAACCACCAGTTGCAGAGTTTCTTGCTCCCAGACCTCACGTCAATTAAGTTTCCAGACCAGACAGACTATTAAACTGTGCCAGAATAGTGGATCTGGTGCTCAAAGAGCTCCTCTGACCACAAGGAAGCGAACGGTTGCCTTCACCTCTGAGCACTGGTCAGGGTGCAAAAAAAGATGATACCTTCTGTGTGCCCTGCCACGCTGAATCCCAGGACAGCTGGTTGCACGGTGGTTTGCAGAGGGCAAGGGCATCGCCAGTCTTGAACACAAGCAGCAACCCCTCTTAGCAAGCAACTAGCACTTTATTACAAATAACTGGCTTTGATCAAATTAAATCCCTGACAAATAATTTTATTATGCAAGCTTTAATAGCGAATGGCACCATTTCCTAAAAGAGTGTTATGGAAATATGATATTACATTTACATGGAAAAATGAACAAACTGGAAATTCATCCTTATGCACAAAAGGCATCATCAATAAAGCAGCTGCGCTTTTGTCTAAAGCATTTCTCTGGAAGTGGGTAATTATTATTTAAAAAACCCACACTGATCTGCTCCTGACAGCTCACAAGGTACACGTTCATCTCTACTTGCTCGCCCTGACAGCTGATCTATTCCGAGCACAGGTGACTAACTAATAAAGTCTATTATACTTCCAATAGAAAAGTAATTCCATTTATCTTTACCCTTCCTAGCAGCACTGCTTCCTTTCACTGAACTGGGGCGGGATGCTGCAAGAGGTTTCTAAAATGTGGTTATTTTCATCCCAACAATTGTTGTGCATTACTTAGAATTTTAGATTGCTCTGCTTTCTTCAGGAAAAACAATTAGACACAGATAATATCACCCTGAGGATGAAGCAAAAGCAATTACTGCTGTTACAAAATGTCCCCCTAGATCTGCATGTGAACTAAGCTTTTTGATTTTTAATTTTATTACTTTGTCTTTCTGTTAACAAATAATTAATATGATTACTAACACCCTATGTACCTCTAACGTCTATACTATTTCAATTATAAAGCCATTACTGATACTTATTAATTCTATTCCGTTTATCTTCAAACTTGCATGGTAAACTTACAACATTTGTTGACATTCATGGAGCTGCAGCTCCTCCAAACTCGCTCACAGGAACCCAGCAAAGTTTATCTGCTGCCACCCCTGAGACAGAACATGAAATTCAACAGGAGACTGCAAACCACACTGGTTTTAGTTCAGAGTTACTCAACTGGATTAGATGGCTCTCCACATCCCCCCAAAAATAAAGGATTGTTTTGAAATAGCGTTGCCCACTATGTCTTTGCAATCTTCCTTCTTTCTAAGCTATAAAGTCAGCTTTTTTTTTTTTTTAAATTTCCAACAAAAATGTGACTTATGACACAGCAAAGTTTACTTTAGCTAGTAATACCCGCTTCTTCCACCTCACCCATCAGTACAGCACTTTGCTTCAGGAAGGACAAGGGAGTGGTACCTGCCATGTATACGAATAAGTAAGTCGGTGCATATGGCTCATTTAGTTTTTCTGCTTTTACAGCCTTTTTTTGGATGCAAGATTCAGAGTTGTTGTCGATGCTGCTGAATACAGCTTCTACATAATGTTTGTCCCTGAAATTAAAAAAGGGAGATTCATCATTAAAGACAAGTCCTAAGCCTCATCGACTGTCAAAGACTTCATTCGAGTGGAAAACTAGTGTCTGAGGATCCTTTAGTTAGTTGTGCACTCTGGAAAAGTCCGATTGATTTTGACTAATGATTTCCAATATGAACAATGCTCTTTGTTTTGGTGTGCTTCCTCCTCCTGACCTTTGAAAAGCCTTCCCCCCTCTCCCCCTTTGCAAACTGGCTAGCGATTCATCCTCTACATTCAGAAACGTATCATGCACTTCCAGGCCCTGCAATTGTTAAGGATTCAACGGTCTGGGGGATGTTTCCTCCTGCTTCTCCTCCTCTAGGGAATACTGCCTTAGCAGGGCTATACCATGCTTTCTGCCTGGGCTGACCGTAATGAATTAAAGGCTTCTGCATTAATCATGCAGTGTGCCATGTCAGGCACTGCCCAGGCCAGGTGATGTAAGCTTTTGACCCTCAAAGGCAGAGGCCGAATGCACTGCTAAATTAATGTAGTGCTACATGGTACAGTCAAAGACCTTAAAGTTTTAAGAGCCCAATTGATTACATGTAGTTCAACTTTCAAACACTTTGGTCAAGATGGATTGCAACAGTCATGCTGTGGCACAGTGATGCACGTCAGTGGGCTCTCAGTTTTACTGTATGGAGGACTTGACATTGGATTTTAACCTACCAATAAACCACCCCTAACACACTGCAAAGAATGGGAAGGGAAAGGAATTACAAATCCAGTAGTCATATGTAAAATAAAAGACTAAGCCAACTATGTTACAGCTTGTCTACTTCTGCCAACACCAACCAATTTCTAGCGCTTGGGGTTAAAAGACCATGACCGCTGCAATTGCCAAGTAAGGAAATACATCCTCAAACAGCCTCCTTTTTTAGGCTATAGGGAGCTTCCATAAAGTAAATCTGATTTATAGCCTGGGATGTTCCTTGTCTCACCTGAAATTACTGTAATCTTCAAACATTTGTCATGCCTCACTAATTATCAGTGTCTAAGGGGTATTGTAGCAGAAACATTCCTATCAACAGCTAAGGAAGCCACCTTTCTGAATTTTATTTTGAACTCAAAATCAAAATTATTAAATATGATTGGATCTTATTTGACATTGCTTTTCCCATCCTGGCCATTTGGTGTACTCAGCATTTTCCACTCATTCTTGGTTTGTAGTCACTTCACAAAATGTATGATACCTAGCAGAATTTCATAGACATTAACTATCTGACCAGTTGTTTAAAACCATCAGATGTGAAATACTGTTATTTTTTGCAAATAGGCAAAATTTTACTGAGAGCGGAATTATATCAAAATAAAAGCAAATTACTTTTAAAACATTTCTGTTAGTTCTAGAAACAATGACAGCAGTTCCTCTTGAGTTCACATCTTTCTTAAAAGTATCTGAAGGATGAAAAAATAGCACTGTAAAAGGTTTTGGATTAACCTACCATCTACAGCAAGACTAATGCAACTTTTTAGAGGTGTGGCATAAGTCTTAGAAAAGGAAATAAATACAGTTAAAAAAGATATGAATATGAGCGAGTATCTCTCTATTCCAGGGGAAGAATCATAAGTGTAAGGGTCTATTTCCTATGTTGTTTCTCAGCTTATTTTAGCTAGGTATGTTTGCTTAAAATTGAAAAAATCCAAACAACATGAATTTCTACTTTCAAATAAGACAGATCAATAATAAAGCACACAGTATTTCCAAATGATAAACACTCCTTTAACTACTGCTATGGGGTTTCATACCAGTAGTTTCAACAAGTCTGCTGCACAGGGCATTAAAAGATGGATGTGTCTATGACTAATGCTCATAGGAAAAATTTAATATAGCTATAATCCTTTCATTTGAATTCTTCTATGCTCTACTATCCTAAATGTTCTACAATATCCAGATAAAAAATCTCTGATGTCTACATGCTTACAGAGCAAGCAGAAGTACCCAAGAATATATTCACACTTCTAAAGATTAATCCTGTGATATTCCAATCAGAGTAGACACTTTTCATAATTAACCAAATGAAGAAGTCTCAAAGCCGGCGAGACCTACAACCCTATTTCACCTCTTGGAAGATGCAGATATAGGCACGTGTTCCTCCTAATATCATACATTTAGGAGTATATTGCTACGTAGCAGTACAAAACATCCAGTGATGTGGAAGAGGTCAGCATATCTCCGAGGTAACCCTCTAAACCTAGAGATGTCTCATGCAAACTTTGGACCCAACATCAGGCTTGGTGATGACTGAACAATTACATCTATTTTGTAATTTAAGGCATGGTCGTCTATCAAGAGGTGCATCTGTTACAGAATAGGCAGTGTCATTCTTCTAGCAACAGGCAGGCTTGTTTTAAGAACCATCAAAATAACATCCCACGCCTGCCCACTAAAATGCAGACTTCATAAGAACAAGGGAAGCGCCTTACAGTGATCCTCAAAATCAGCCAGGAAGAAAGTCTTATAAGGGCTTAAACCTTACTAGAGGGAGAGTTTAGAAAACACCAAGTAAAACACCGGGAAGAGCTGGAGAACCTTGCAAGGTCCGTACAGAACTGATATAGATGAGCCCTGCAGCAAAGAGGTCAGTACACGGCAAGAGGTTTGTCATGTCATGTCATGTGCAAGAGTGAAACCTAGATGATACAGATTTTGAAGTACAGGGCTCATTTACAGGTACATACGCAGAAAAGAGAGCAATAAAGTGTCAAGCCTAAAAGCTGTGAGCAAAAATGTAGTTATATGACTTCTAACATCATTGGCAACCAGGCGGATAAATCTCTGCGCGCTGCTTTGAAAGGGTACCCATAAATAGTCATAGGATTCTCTGGCAAAGCACAGGACCTTTGAAGGAGGCCAGAATACTGCAGAAAGTTCTTACTCAAATATACCTGACATCAGTCAGCCATAAAGGATACCTTATAGATGTCACACACACAAACTATACTGGAAGTGGACGGAGGGGCGAAGAAAACAACGCTGCAGAACAGAAAAAGTCCCTCAAATCTATCATTTGGGGAGAGGGAAGGAATGCTAGCAAAGATTTAACAGTAGAAAAACCAACCCTTGGAAAGCTTGCCTTGCTGTAGTATTCTAAATTCACTAAATGCAGTTTGCTGGCTAACCAGTGTTGCCCACAGGTAAACACTCCTGTTAAGAAGTTTTGTTCCCTCTCTTGGATCATGGACTTCAAAAGTCAGGGATGCTGAATGCAACACTGAGACAACTCCTGTAATTTGTAGAAGACAGAATGGACAATATCATTGATATAGCGTAATGAGCCGTTTCTCTCCTCCCTACTGTGATTAATGGTGTGGATAGGAGGTCTGCTCGCTGAGCTGATAGACGTGATTCTGGCCCTGGAGGCATGCCCTATATATAGCGCTGTGTGAATACATGCATGAGAGATTGGCAGGCAGAACCAGCCCTGGGAGCCTTTGTTATTGTCCAGTTTACTCTTTCCTGAACTCCTCCAGCTTGCACAATCTGTGTAGCCTCTGGGAAGGCAGCTTTAGAATTGGCTTACTTGATGGAAAAAGCTACTCTTCTTGATGCATACGATGCAAAGTAATGTGACAGTGATTGACAGCTAGGGGGGGAAGAGGCGAGGAAAAATGAGTTAAGTCAGGGTATTGTGTAAAGGAGCAGAAGGGAGAAGGAAAAAAAGGGAAAATTCCTCATTACCACAGCACGTATGCCACGGCGGAGATAAGAGTTGCTGTTTTTTATAATAATAATCGTTATTAAAATCAGTTAAGTTGACACAAGTTTATGATGATATAAATAGTACCCCAATGATTACTGGATGTTTTTCTTCAAAACTGAATCTTCCCCAAATAGAAAATAGTTAATAAGTTTAGGAGTCTGCCAGTCTACTCCCCCTTCACGTTTTGTGAACAGATAATGTAATGAGAATATAACCCCCAGGCCCTAATCCTATCTACACTTCCACTGATACACTACGCTCCTCATGCATACATTTAAGGTGAGCCAGAACTTGCCTGCCAGCTCCTCGTTCCCTCCTCCCTTATACTGCAGAGCCAATCGTAATTTTTATTGAATGATGCAATTACATTGCAATGTGCTGGGCAAAAGTGCGCTGCTGTTTTTGTGCTTTCTTAGTTCAGGTCTGAAAACAGGAGAAAAAGCTGTAATTGATTCCATCAGCCTTTTTCATATTGAAACAAAAGGTAGCACCCAGAGAAACTTCCTTTCGCTAGAAAGATAAGGAGCTCAAAATTTGGAGTTTCTCACTTTTTTTTTCTTTAGGACATGGTACACGCCCAACAGAGACATCCCATTTTAGTTTATGTTCAGCAGACTGTTAGGTTCTGGACCACTAGCAACGAAAGTTGAAGTCTCGAAAAAAAAAAAAAAAACAAAAGGGGAAATGCTACCGACTTGAAGACACTTGAGGCAAAACTGAAGATATTAAAATACATCAAGGAGGAAAGAGCTTATTTGAACAAATCCCAACTGGCTCCTATTCTTAGTGCTGAGTAAAATACACATTTCCAGAGCTCCGGGAGGCATGCTGGAAACCACTACTCATTGCTGCTATTTGGAAGTAAAGTTTTACAAGCGTCTTAGAAGAATATGCCATGCTTGCATTCAGCCTAAAGGAACTACCATCATTAGTAACCAGGTTATGCTGTGGTTTTCCTTCTGTTGCATATGCGCCTGCAGCTCTGTGTAACAAAGTCATAGGAGGCAACGTTAGGAAATGGCATACACAGTAGCTGTCTGTCAATACAGAAACCTTTTCTTCCAGAACAGGAACCAAATGTTGGGTTTTTTTTTTTTGATTAAATTCTGATCTTCTACAGGTACTAGTATCAGACCATACACCACAGCACGCTCAGTTTGATGTAGCATTAACACCACTGTTTTAACAAGTTCTGCATGGAATCATGATGGTCTAAACCACCAAACCCTCCACTTAATTGCTAATGGGACTAATTTCAGTGTAGCCCCCTCTGAAAATCCTGGAACTCAAAGCCCTCACACTTTACAGAAGGCTGTAATCCAGGGTCATCTTTGCAAAAGATCTACAAGTCAAGATGGATCATGATGAGTCAAACTTGGAATGTATTTCCCATTTTGAAAACACCTAGTAGATCTCACTATCATTTCCTTAGGGAGATAAGGGTCAAATGGTACGACTTCAGGCCATTTGAGTACATTCAATATCATCTTCAGGTACAACTGCAATTCCAAGACACATGCATGCTCATCTTTAGGGTACATTCATACCTAATTTGGACCTTACCTAGTCGGTCTTGTTCGCTGTTCTTTTCTGCAGGATACAGTTCAGAGAGATACTAAGTCCTGCGCTTAAGCTAAGTCCACACAGACATGTCACCGATATCATAAAACCCTCAGTGCCCAGCCTGTGTTGTGCTGAATTGAAGTCCAAAGGATTCCATTTAAAACCTCTGACATGATGGAAGAAGGACAGAGAAATTTGTAACCTCCCACAACAACATCTAGACCCACCAGAGCCTTTAATTCTTGATTTAAAAAGAAAGCAAAACAAGACAAAGCTTAGCCTAGCAAAGCCCTCCTACTTTTAAATTAATTTCTTTATTTATAACCTTAATGATAGGAAGACACATCAATAATAACACGGTATGAAAACTCCTCTCTTTTCTCCCTAAAGCAGTTTTTCTTACAATGATTATGGTAATTTCTCTTGTCTCTTGATTAAATGAAGGTGACTTGCTTCACTTAGATATGTCTTGTCTGAGCCAAGCTGGCTTTGCATTTTGGCATGCGTGCAGAACTCCAAAACTGAAAAACCTTTGCTAAGAAAGACCTAGCATTCAAAAACTACTCCGTCTTGACACTCTGTCATCTCTTCCATTTTGGTTGCAGCTTGGTTATGGAGGACGGAAGTTTTTTTGCTTGTCACATTAATCCAAAATTGGGTTGAGCTGAGCCTAGTGTCAAGGAGCCAATTTCAGGAACATGTGCAAGTCCTGCACTACTTTTCAAGAAATGGTACATGCAGGCATTATCTTCCCCCCAATCTCTCAAACAAATACCCCTTTTCCACCCCCCACTACCAAAACTAGAGATATATGTTTAGAAATTCATCCTGTGAAGCAATCTAGACATTCTGACGGCCGCAATTTATCAACATAAATTACTGCACTTCACAGCAAAGCTTCTGTCATAAGAAAACACCGTGTGCCCTAAATTGCCTGCTGCCCTCTTCAATAATCAGCCTAGTTTCTAAGATCTAGAGATCTGCTGATAAAGGACACCTCGGTGCATACAGTGACAAAAAAAATTGAGTTTCATACACATCACTGGAAACGTCCACACACCGCTCTATTAATCTTTAGATTGGGGTCATTTTTCTCTTGAGATGTGGTTATAGATTACTTCGAGAGAAAATGGGGAAGAGCACCCAGACAGGGGCCTGCTTAATACTAAGCAAGCTTGCCTCCTTCCTTCTTGGTTTAATCCTAAAAAGTATCTAATGGCCAAAGCTGCTGTTAACTCTGTACTGACCAAAACAGGAGCACCCAATATGTTGGCAACAGTCTGCCCCTACATCTTCTCAAGCACCCTATGCTCTAAGACCCACGCTGGCACTGCGCTTCTCTCCCTGATCACGGCCCATTTCACTGGTTTCAGCGTCATCACCCACCTGCCCGAGAGCTCCTCACATCCCCTACACAACCTCCTTTGCACTTCTCTATCTTTTCGTTTTGCCTGGGAATCAACATCTACTCACTTCTGGGAAGGCACAGGAGAAAGTGGGCAGGCTCTGACCTTTGTTTTTTTCTCCTGTGGAGACTCAGTCTCTAGGTTACCACAGACAGAAAAGACGATCTATCTCCCCTCATTGCTCAGTTCCTCTGGATGAGCTTCAGCATGGTGCCAGACCTTCAGCCCCACATTTTAATCTTCTTTTGGTTCAGGACCTTTAAAACATTGTGAAGAAAAACATACCTGAAATTGTATNGGGGGGGGGATGGGACTTATGGAGGGACGTGGCCTCATGTTCTTTCTTTTAAATGATGACTTAATGTCTTAAAAGTTTTAGGTTTTTTATTATCAGTTAGGAAAATCTATGAAGAGGATGGCTGCATTTTGAATTTCTTTGGACAACACAGACTGGACTTGACTGAGAGAGAGAAAGGTATTTATATGAGCAATAAATTAAAGTATTGCCAGGTAGTCCCATATATAATGGGACAGTATAATACTAACCAATTGTAATATATTCTTTAATGGTCCTGTTCTGTTTCTCATTTACTTCAGTTTTGAATCCCTAAATGTCACTTGTCCTGTGGGAGACTATTACAGACCCTCACTGATACTAATGACATCTGCTCTACAGAGCCAGCAACCCCCCAACAGCATCACACATCTAGAGATTTAGAAGTGGAGGCTCTTCCATTAAACTTTATCATAGACAATGTGAAATTCTGCCTCTCCACAGTCTGGGAACATCTCTTCATAGTGCTGTTTCTTGCCATTTGGATGCTACACACCTTATTTTGCCGAACCTTTCCCCTGCTTTTCAGGGCTTGTGTCACAATTGTGTCACAATTACATGGAGGGAAAAGAAAGTCTGCTTCTTTGGAGAAGCTGCACAAATGAATGAAAAAAGTCTGTACTGGAAGCACCTGTCAAAAAAAGACACTGAGAAAGAGGCACCACATATTGGTCCTATCTGGATGCTAAATGATAGACAAAACATTTTCTGGCTGCCAGCAACAGGGCTGAATATCTGCACACGATACCTTGAGCACCAACTTTGAAAGTTTTTTTTTTTTACACTAAGTAGGTCATAACTTTTGTTCCCAAGACACTGGCAGACAGAAAGAAAAAACAACTCCGGCACCCAGTGACATTATGGAGGATAGGGTGAAGGTAAGATGACAGTGCTTACTTCTTCATTAAAGCAAAGCATCTGGCACTTTGTTAATACTCCAATACGCCCTGCTCTCAGAGAGCTGTGAAGGCGGCAATGATTAAAGCCCGTTCCGACTGGGGAAAACGCGTGTTACATTGACCTCAAAAGTGTAATTCAAAATTTATGTTGCTACACCCACCAGCCGAGTTGTCCACACTCTAATCCGAGGAACCATCTGTGTAGACGTAGGTACGGCACGTACACAGCGTCAGGAGAGGCACCCTGGACTTATCATCAGCGTGACAGAGAACAAAAGATGGTCTACTGTCAATTCCTCCTGCCCAAAAAAATAATTTCAAGTGAAACTTATGACCTAGCAGGTATAAAGTTACTGAACCTAGTCCTTAGAGAGGCCTCTGCACTGACCCAATCAGCTGTAATAGCTCAAAGGAGCCACCACAGGCTGCTCAGGGCAGTTTTCCTGTAAATAGACAGCTGTGAACACAGGAGAATACAGTGGCTTCCTGCCAAAAATCTGCATTTTAATAACTTTGTAATTGCATATTTTTGCAATCTGTTGACTCTGACTTATTTTAAGAACATACAAGGAGTAAAACAGTATCACCACCAGATTTTCTGGTACTTTAAAATTCATAATGAAGTTTGCAACAACTCAGTAATTACTGTGAATAATTCATAATAAGGGTTATAATGATGTGACACATTTTAGTGAATCCCTAAAATTTAGGATGTTTAAGTGATAAAAACAAAATCAAAATTAAATTCAATAGTAAATATTAGAAGGAAAATAATTAAATGCCATAATTAAAAAAACAGATCGCGAATCCAGTCTGGGTGCTGGTGTTGCTATCAGGCTCATGTAATTTCATTAGAAGTGATTTGCTTTAAAGATGAAGCATACTGTTAATGAAAACGGCTGTGATCCTGCAAATGCCAGCATCCATAAGCAAAACCATGCATATGAGTAGTGCACAATGGGACAACTTGTGTGCAACTATTTGCAAGACTGTGGCTCCAGTCACGGTTTGCACAACAAAACATCTGAAAAAATAATCCATTTTAATAAAAATAATGTGGAATTCAATCCACTTTTACTTGGTCGTGCTTTTTAGACTGCTACTATGAACAATATATTTGATAAGGGATACGGAACAAGTTTCAAATGATCAAAGTCACTTTGCTGAAAGAAGTGGAGTCAAGCATGCTTTGGCTCACCGTACCCTTTCCGTCGTCCAATATTATGAAAGAGGGATCCCTAAAGAAGGCTTCCAGGGACAGCCACAAGACACCTACTGCAGTATGTCTTTCATGTGCTGATATGGTTTGGGACATCTTGAAAATCTTCGTTCACTTCAAACTGAAATAATAGGCTGGTTACATCTTTATTCTCACTATATACAGATACACTGACTGATCATTCAAATTCAGGCTCTTGAACTCCAGTGCTTAAACAGAATAGTAACATAAGTTCAGTTTCGTATTTGCTGTGCCTTTTTCCAATTTTAAGTCAAAATTTTAACAATGGTAAGCCTCGTTATTCCATTTCGTGAATGGAGGAATGAAAGCCCAGTTCTCTTGCCCCTTTTCCCAAGGAAGCAGCGGGCTGAAATTAAAATCAACTCTCTAGCTTCCAAGACTGCCATCTAAGGAACCATCTCATAATAAAGCAGATAAATGGTTATAAGCTAAACTGTACATCTCCACAGGTTTATCGGGCTGAATGGGCAGTGACTGAGTGCTTTTCTTTCCCCTTCCTGAAAAAGGGGTGACAAAAGCTCTTTGTGGGCAGGTGAATTTGCCAACCCCAGTATACACTGGGAGGGACAGTGAAAGCCTGCCGGGAGGGACAGTGAAAGCCTGCCAGAGGTATGATTTAAGGTAGAGCTGCGAAAAGCGTTCAGCCCAAGAGCTGGAGGGCTTTTTGTCACCCCCTCCCCTGAGTTGTCATTCCTTGCCATTAGAGTTTATTTCCTCAGTAAGGTGTATCTGTTTGCTAGCAAGAGAGGGAAAGCACTGGGTGACGGATTCTGGTGACAGATTTTCCATATATAATGATATATTGACATGATGTTCATTGTGATTTGCAGAAGGAAACAGAGTTCTTTCACCCAGTTCTGAAGAACGTAATAAATGCAATGAGGGGTTTTTGGTTTTTGTTTTCTTTGCTTGTTTGTTTTTTTAACCTGAACATTTAGCAATGACCTTCTTGACAGCTTGTTGCAATTATTGTCCTTTTATCCTATTAATCTCTTAATTATTATCTTCAAGAACCACTACACAGACCTTAACCCTCCAGTTTGAAACAGTATCACTCAGCCCCAGTGAAGACTCTAACGTACCAGTTTTTACCAATAATAAATAAAATATTGTGGGAAAATAAACTAGAGATGCAAGTATTTCATACTGGTCACTAAATGTAAGAGAATAAATATGAGATCCTGGAATGATGGCAGCCATGGTAGACAAAATAGGTTCATCATATATGTGCGATGCAAACTCCCCCCTTCTTCCTAACCCCACACCTTTTCTAGCAGCAAGGGAAACATAGCAGTCTCTTCATCTCTGTGTCAGCTCCAAGAATCAAACTGAAGAGCTTTAGTCGCTAACAAATGTAAAGTAAAAGACAGCAAAAGACCATTCTTGAAAGGTTCCCCATCACTCATCCACTAAGAAACATTCATTGCTACAGCAGCGACAGCAACACTTTCTAGCAGGGGCTTCCGGCGGCTGCTTCAAGGCTCAGTGATGCCATAGGAAGAAAGTAACATTTAATTTTACTTCTTTATTGGTGGGTGGGAGGGACAGGAATGTAACAAATGACCCCTGACATAAGGCATTTCATGGAGAATTGACCGGTCGGAATTAATGGCCCTTGGCTGCATTTGGGCTATAAAATTTTTCAGCCAGCCATTAATTTTCAGGAAATGCTCTGCGCCTCAGTCATTATTACTTAAATAAAAACATATATTGTATATATGGTCAAATCAAACTATGGCTAGAATTTTGTCAAGCACAGATAAGGGTGTAAATTTACTGTGTTATTAAAGCTTTTCCTTTTACGTTCAGATAACTGTAGTTTGGTAGTGGGAATGACTTATACATGCCCCCAGAAAACGCCCTTGCTTTGTCCTTGTGTAGAGTGATCGCAGGATTAGAAGCGAGGTTAACTATGTAAAAAAAAAATAAATCATCAATTGCCTTAATTTTTCTGTTATGATCGTGAAGAAAAGTAGTGTACATATATGCACCGACGTTCACTGTAATTACATCCAACAAAATGTATACTTACCACACAGAAATATATACAGTATATTATACACATAGAGAGCATTGTGGCTTTTTTGCAATTAATTGGGGATGACTGCATTAATTATGTGCACCAAAGCTGTAAATGCATAGTGCAGATCATCCTAAAGAAAGGCTAATAAAACTTTCCTATCCTACTTATGTTCCCTGGTTTTTGCTGCACACTACAGGAGCACCCATTTATAAAAAGGAGTTTTAACAAAATTTTGCTGAATCTATGGCTCGCAACTCTGAGTCTGTAAAGCCGGGTACTTCAGCTGCCATCAGTGAGACTGTACAGGGATTTGAGAAAGAGAAAGACTATAACCAATAAAATTTTAGAAGCCTCTATAAATGACTTAAAATAGATTTTCTACACAAGTGCCTTGACTCGAAAATCTAAAGGTGAGGTCTGCACCCATGATAGGTATACGGTCCAGTATAGTTAGTATTAATGTAAGCTTTTTACCAGTAGAGAGAGGGAATTTATAAGGTTACTGGAGATTACAAAACATCTGTGTATAGCCAAGGATGATCCACAGATATCTGACTTTAAAATCTTGAACACTTTCTGTGTATACCAAAGTGATGTTAGTTCACGTCTGGAGATTTTACCTTTATGAGATGCACTGTTTTTTCTTCCACCCAGCCCGGAGCAGTGTGCCTACTGAGGAATGCTGTGTCCTTAGGTGTGGCCCCACTGAGGACGCAGCAGAGCACGGACTGATTTTGAGCTGACAAAGCTAAGAAAGGAACGGTGAAGCTTCACCTCACCCCTGCAGCAGCCTGGTCCTCAGCAGCAACGGGGGACTATTAACATTCCCTGTTTCCGAAGGGACGCAGGGCTGGACATTGAGCTCCATGCTGCCCCTCAGCACTTGAGGCTGAAGGGACATCTGCAGTGCATGCCAGGTCACCCCAACACCCCTGAAGGGTGATACTGGGTTTTACGCTATTTTTAGAATATCACCTTTGGAGATCATCTAGGCCAACCCTCCTGCCAGAGCAGATTCACCTACAGCAGGTTGCACAGGAACGCATCCGGGTGGGTTTTGAATATCTCCAGGGAAGGAGACTCCACAACCTCTCTGGGCAGCAGCCTGTTCCAGTGCTCTGTCGCCCTCAAAGTAAAGAAGTTTTTCCTCGTGTTCACGTGGAGTTTCCTGTGTTCCAGTTTGTGCTCGTTACCCCTTGTCCTGTTGTGGGGCACCACTGAAAAGAGTCTGTCTCCATCCTCTTTACAACCACCCTTTAGATATTTATAAGCATTGAAAAGATCCCCCCTCAGTCTTCCCTTCTCCAGGCTAAACAGACCCAGGTCTCTCAGCCTTTCCTCATAAGAGAGGTGCTCCATTCCCTTGATCATTTTTGTAGCCCTCCAGTGGACTGTCTCTAGTAGTTCCTTGTCTTTCTTGAACTGGGGAGCCCAGAACTGGAAGCAGTATTCCAGATGCGGCCTCACCAGGGCAGAGTAGAGGGGGAAGATGACCTCCCTCGACCTGCTGGCCACCCTCTTCTTGATGCACCCCAGGATGCCATTGGCCTTCTTGGCCACCAGGGCACATTGCTGGCTCGTGGTCATCCTGTTGTCCACCAGGACTCCCAGGTCCCTCTCTGCAGAGCTGCTTTCCAGCAGGTCAAGCCCTAATCTGTATCAGTGCATAGGGTTATTCCTCCCTAGGTGCAGGACCTTACACTTGCCCTTGTTGAACTTCATTAGGTTCCTCTCTGTCCAGGTCTTGCTGAATGGCAGCACAGCCATCTGTTAAGTCCACTCCTCCCAGTTTTGGGTCATCAGCAAACTTGGTGAGGGTACACTCTGTCCCCTCATCCAGGTCGTTGATGAATATGTTGAACAAGATCAGACCCAGTATGACCGCTGGGGAACACCGCTATTTACAGGCCTCCAACTGGACTCTGCACCGCTGATCACAACCTTCAGAGGTGTGCCATTCAGCCAGGTCTCAGTTCACCTCACTGTCCACTCATCTAACCCATGCTTCCTAAGTTTACCTATGAGGATATTATGGGAAACAGTGCAAAAACCTTGCTAAAGTCGAGGTAGACAATGTCCACTGCTCTCCCCTCATCCACCCAGCCAGTCATGCCATCATAGAAAGCTATCAGATTGGTCAAGCATGATTTCCCCTTGGTGAATCCACGTTGACCACTCCTGATAACCTTTTTTGCCTCTACATGCTCAGACATGACATCCAAGATGAGCTGCTCCATCACCTTTCCAAGGATGGAGGTGAGGCTTAAGATTGGAGGTTTAAATGCACTTCATTTCAATTCATGGGCACGCTGTCTCTAACCCTCTCTCTCACCTCCCTGTGTTGGTGCTGGGCTCCCCTGCATCCTCACTGTGGTCCCCCTGTGATGCTCTGACCATTCCTCCTCCCTCTCAAACCCACCCTTTGGTCTTCTTTCTCCCCCTCATCTTCAGCATGGGTGGGCATGCTCCTCCTTCATCCAGTTATTGCATTCATTCTTCTCGCGCTCCCTTCCCTACACTAAGAAGTGCCTTCTCCCTTAGCAAAATAACGACCTGAGTTTTCCAAGCTACTCAGCACCTCCAGTTTGTCGAGAGGGGAGTTTGCCCCAGACACATGAAAACGAGCCTGTTTTAGAAAGAGTTTCACCTTTCCAAATCATTTGCCATTCCTACTCCTTCCTGACATTTGCCATCTTCCACAATGGCCAGCCTCATGCCTTGTTAGCTCTGTAGATCGCACAAAGACTTTAAAGCAGTGTGATATTATTAAATGTTCTAAAAGATGACAAAACCAGGACAGGGCCCAGCATCACGTGAGTTCTACACTAATAAACAACCAGTGAAACAATGACCTACTGCCTCCACACTTCATGGACACATTTGAAATAAAGGAATTAAGATTGCATATTCTGATTCATCTTGGCCTTCTTCAGCCTTGTACTTAATGTAGTCACTGATATGCAAACCATTTTAATCAAGTCTCAAGAGATTATTTTGGCTGGTACTAATGACCGAAACCAAAAAGCCCAGGTTTGATCAGGCTCTGATGCTGAATAGCTGCATATTCAGCTCTAAATTTGCATTTCCTGGCAACTGCCTGTTTACTGTGAACACGCACAGCTGGCAAAAAAGTGTTTTGCAAGTTATTTGTAAGGACACAGCACTGGACAAAATTTATTCTCAAATCCTAGCCCATGTCTGCCCCAGGAACTGAAAGCAGTCAAAGTTCTCTTTCCTTTTTCATACTTTGTACAGAAAGACATCTTTTTCTACACACTGTGTTAAACCATTAAAGAATCAGAAAGCAAATACTAATTTCTGCCATAAAAGCTATGAGCAAATGTAGCAAATATTTTATGCTGTAATTTCTGTAATCAGTACTGCAAAAGTTGGTGAAAAATGCATATCTACCTTAAAAGGCAGTGAAACCCTGTAATGAAGGTTAATAGTAATTATTATATTTAATTCACCAAACAGATGGAGCATAAGAGATCATATGGCGTGAAAGATAAAATTCACAGTCTTAGCATCCTGGAAAAATACAAAAACATTAGAGAAGAAAGATATATTTCTATGCCATGGATTGAAATTCTTTTTTGCCTAGAGAAAAGGCAGGAAGATGCCATCAGGTGATACTGCCACGTACCCTATGCACACAAACATAAGAATCATACTTTAGATATACAGATGCAGCTAATGGTAAAAAATGGTCATCGCAAACCAGTGTGCCTTACCAGCATTTCAAAGAAACATATCAGCTGGCAGATGGAGAAAACAGCAGTACTGTTATTTTTTTTAAAATTAATTTTATTTTTTATTTTTTTAAAAAGGAAAATGCTTTCCCTAACAGCATGGTTATAAGGAGATTATCCTCCTTGCTTTACTTTGCTCTGTTCATCAACATACTACATTCTTTTTGTAAGTCTTCTTGCAAGATTGAGAGCCTTTTGAGACAGGGATTGTATATATGCTATACGTTCATACACTGCCTCTTCAAGCCTTGGTTACAGCTTCTGGACATTACAATAATGACTGAAAAATGAAACTTCATCAGCTTAGGAATACAACTGTGGTGGGTTGACCCTTGCTGGCTTTGGTGCCCACCAAAGCGGCTCTATCACTCCCCTCCTCAGCTGGACAGGGGAGAGAAAATATAATGAAAGGCTCGTGGGTCGAGACAAAGACAGGGAGATCAATCACCAATTACTGTCACGGGCAAAACACACTCAACTTGGGGAAAATTATTTTAATTTATTACCAATCAAATCAGAGTAGGGTAATAAGAAATAAAACCAAATCTTAAGAACACCTTCCCCCCACCCCTCCCTTCTTCCTGGACTCAACTTCACTACCAATTTTCTCTACCTTCTTCCCCCGAGCAGCGCAGGGGACAGGGAATGAGGGTTGCGGTCACTTCATCACACATTGCCTCTGCTGCTCCTTCCTCTTCAGGCGGAGGACTTCTCACATTCTTCCCCTGCTCCAGCATGGGGTCCCTCCCACGGGAGACAGTCCTCCATGAACTTCTCCAACGTGAGTCCTTCCCATGGGCTGCAGTTCTTCACAAACTGCTCCAGTGTGGGTCCTTTCCATGGGGTGCAGTCCTTCAGGAACAGACTGCGCCAGCATGGGCCCCCCTCAGGGCCACAAGTCCTGCCAGCAAACCTACTCCAGTGTGGGCTTCCCATGGGGTGACAGCCTCCTTTGGACATCCACCTGCTCCAGCGTGGGATCCTCCATGAGCTGCAGGTGGATATCTGCTCCACCATTAGCCTCCATGGGCTGCAGGGGGACAACCTGCCTCACCATGGTCTTCACCATGGGCTGCAGGGGAATTTCCGCTCCACGCCTGGAGCACCTCCTCCTCCTCCTTCATTGACCTTGGTGTCTGCAGAGTTGTTGCACTCACGTATTCTGACTCCCGTTGTCTGGCTGCTGCTGCTCAGCATTTTGTTTTTCCCCTTTTTTAAAATATGCTCTCACAGAGGTGCTATCACTGTTGCTGATGGGCTCAGCCTTGGCCAGTGGCTGGTCCATCTTGGAGCCAGCCGGCATTGGCTCTGTCGCACCTGGGGGAAGCTTCTAGCAGCTTCTGGCAGAAGCCACCCCTGTAGCCTCCCAGCTACCAAAACCCTGCCATGGAAACGCAACACAACCACCCATGAGATGTAACACGAATGGATATTTAAGTATATAGTTCAAAGTACGAATCCAAATACTTCCAAAAACGTTAGCAGTAATCTGTGCTACACCTAAGCAAACTAAGGATGGATTAAGAGGTGAAAGAAGTAGTCTTTTTTTTTCAAAGACTTTTCTAGATTTTTACCTGTAATCGTTATTACACATGGTTATGAGAGGGAAATTGTTAAGTATCTCTGAAAAATCAGGCCACCTAATACAGGGTTTAATTCCGGAGTGTAAACATTTTTGGTCATGGTAGCATGGCAAGTGCATAGTTGGGGAAAAATACCTAACCCCTTCTGCAATTTAAAATGATACTGTACTATTATTTTCCAGAGCAACCAGAACTCTAAATTTCTTTTGCACATGAAAAATAACCTATCAGACACTGAGAAGAAATTATCAGTTCCTGTGTAATGAATCCCTTATGCTTGTAATTATTGTATTTTAGCTTTAAAGCAAGACAAATCTGAAATTAGTAAGTATTTCACCACACTTCCTTGTTTGTTGTACAAAAACACCCACCAGGCAGCCAAAGAAGAGCTATACCAATATTTGTCCCGACAGTTTCAAAGTTTTTTGGCCTAGGTTATGAAGTAATTAAAGATGGTGGAGGAAAAGAATTTGCTCATAATGCTTTGAATGATATCATGATGTTATCAGCTTGAGATGATTAGCTACTCATTAATGTAATGCTGAAGTATTTTTTCCTACGTGTCAGTCCTCATATACATGGATTTTGCATACATACATACAATATATGCACGTGTTAACAGCATCATTTAGCCACTTTCAACTGATGCTGACAATGAACACGAGAATCATTTGCCTCTTCTGTACTCATTCATTAAGATGTAATTTTAAACGCTCAGCAGCTATCTTCTCTCCTGCTTCCTGCCTCTTTGATCCTGAGGTGTTTTGAATCAGACCCTTGAATTATGATTCCATAAGTGCTTTTGCCAGTGGAATATTCTGAACCTGACTCGGTGCCGTGTTTATTCCAGCAGCGCTGAAAGGTTTCTGTCCAATGCACAGCTCAAGTTGTGGCGATGCTGAATTCAGCCCTGATGTCTGAGAAGCTTTGAAATCTCACAAGATGAGAAACAGCACGAGCTTGCTTGATCTCGGTATTCAGGGCTTTTGTTCACTCCTGACTGAACAGGCACATGGGTGAGGACTTTGATTGGCAAAGAAAAATTTCAGGCCAAAACCCTACAGTGAGATGCGGTCTTCAGAAAGGTTAACACGTTCTTCAGAACAGTAAAGATAGATTGCTGCTCGCGAGTAGCACTGTGATCCACTTAGCTGAGGCATACAAAAAAATTTCTGCTCCTTCTGCTTTCTGATGCCTTTCATCCCTCTTTATGTAGGAAAGTAAATAGCTGATCCTGGCCCGGCACCTGGCCAGTCATTGCCCTGTTCATAAATCAGAACAAAGCAAACATCGCTTTCTCCACAGCGTAATCAGGACACAAGCTCCCAGCTGATGTTGTTTTCAGCTGTCAGGTTTCCATATTTATCTTGTCTTTTGGAAATGAATCCTATACAATGTGAACATGGGGAGGCGGAAATGAAGAAGAGAGAAATTTGCACAGTACCACTCCTCAATTTTACTTATCTGGTAAATCCATAAGGCACCTCTGACACTCATGTAATAAGCACGTTATAAATAAAAAAGAGAAAGAAATCATCCCTGTAAAGTAAAATCAACAACAGATCTAACCCTTTCACCCTACTAAATGCTAGAAAAATGCATGGAAAAGGGATCCCCCCTCTTACATAATTTAAGGCAATATATTTATGCCAGTATAACACATTGGGCAACCTTCCAGTATTAAAGAGAAAAAAAAAGTTTTCCTTAGGACTCATGCTATACTGGAAAAGAAATAACAAAAAAGCCATTTACAGCAGAACAAAGGCTTTCTCACATGGAATCAGACCTGTATAAATAGGGTGTGTTTACAGACCTGTATAAATAAAGCCATTATATTAGACCAGTATTAACTCACTTGCAACTTCTGCTGTAATTGACATATAATTGAAAGAGCAATCTATTTTCAAAGATGGTTTGCATCAGTCATGACAGGCTATTTACTTCCAAATGCTGAGACTCATGGTTCAGCTTCCTTTTAAGTGGCCTAAGGAAGGTTTGGAGATAAGCAAAGAAAGGGCCTCAGGACTTCAACCAGTGTCAACAGACAAAGATGAATATATATTTTATAAAACTTCGATAAACTCTAATACTGCTCTGTCTTATTTGCATTAGCTGCTATGACCCCACAAACACACACAATGCAAATCCATTCGAATAATGAAATTTCTTCTAATAGTCCCAAGAGTAAGTATTGATAAAATTTTCTTTAGACATCTAATTTGATGTCTAAATAAGAATAACTCCAGAATTGCACAGAATACCCCCACCATTGCCTTCCACCACAGAAGTGCCTGACTTTGGGCCTCTAAATCATACCTAAACCAGAAGCATGAAGTGATTCAAAATAGGAGCTGGTGATGCCCCTAAAAGAGGTTTCTGAAGGACACTTCTAAGCCACTTCTGATTCACTGCTCATCACCTTCTTGGAGACTGTGGATCCTAACCTTCCAAACCTTCCTATGGAAGTAGAAGGCCCAACAGCAGCGATGCAGAGAGGTGTAAATAATTGTAGTGTCCACCTTGAAAGCAAAGTAATTCTCTTCGTATCTTGGACGCATTGAGCACTAGCAGGCCTTTTAGACAGATCTGAAACCTGTATTCCCCAGAAGGAGAGGCCAGGAGAGAAGAGGGGGATATTTTCTTCTCTATTGCAGCTCACTCTTCCCAGGCTCAAGAGAATTCAGTTTGGTGTTACCTACAGGGGCAAATTTCTAGGGGAAGCAGAACACTAAATAGCTTTTGGTAGGAAATGCCAGCCGATACTCATTCTTGCCACCTTGCCTGCAGATGCTGTGGAGCTGAAAAATCAAGGGACAGCCAAAACACAAGTGAAGTTTAAATGAGACTGGTGTGAATCATGACTGTAATAACCAGCTCACCTGGGGCACGTCTCCTATGCCTGCACAGGAGTTCAATCAAAGCAGTCTGGTATAAATGGTGTGATTTTATAGGGAATTAGTTAAGCTAACTCAACCTGGTATGTGAACATTTTGTGTTGATAGAAACCTGGGGAAAAAAAAAAATCAATACAAAATGAAAATTCAACTGGTCAGGTTTTGAGTAGTGGCAGACCCTGACATTTAGATCTGAGCTCCACAGGCAGACATGTCCTTTATGGTACAGGCATGTCTCCAAATCGGACCTCTCATTTCACCTGTTTGGGACAGCAGGTCTTTACATTGACTGTCCCTTACTTCCTCTGGACACAAAAATTAACCAGGTTAGCTCAGCCCAACACCTGAAGCTGTTAAAGCCAACCTGGCCTGAAGCAAATCGGGAAGTGTACAGGTGCCCAGCTCTGACAGCAGACCAACAGAGAAGCAATTCTGGTAGAGAAGGATGAGGTAGTAGTGATGCACCTCTCCCATCAGGCTGCATCAGGACCACACAGGGGCCGCGGCCTCAGAGGAAGATGCAAGGATTTACATTAAGGGCCTGCCGTGCTAATCCATTACGATGGGACAACCCCAAGATTCCTCCTTCCTTATTTGCGTTTGGTGCCTTCGTAAAACAGACCAGGCTTAATTCCCACGCACACACTCCAGTTAATTTAAGAGTCTGAAGCATGCACATAATCTTTAGTGAAAACCTTTTCTTTTTCAACAAAGCACAGAAGTACATAAACAAGAAGCTCCAACTCAAATCAGTAGGCTGCTCCATATACTTACGATAGATAAGTGTGTAACAGGCAGGCCCCGAGTTACATATGTGAATCTCTTAATTAATCCTAGTATGTATGCTACTAATTAAGTACAGGTGATCTTAGGCAATAAAGCTCAAAAGCTAAAAAAAGTCCTTGTTGACAAAACGACTAGCATATTTCCTACAATAAAGGCGTCTTTCAGGACCCTTCAGGTTTACATCAGACTATCCTAGCTTTTACTCTTCCCATCTGCTTGTCTCTCCTACCCTCACCTATAGCATTGGCTCTGCTTGGATTAACGGGCTCCATTCTTAGCCATCTTCTCACTTGCTGGGCAGGACCGAGCTACATCTTAAGGAGAACTGTACAAATACAAATGAAGTGAATAAAAATTGAACAGCTTTCCTCTGCTTGTATAATCTTACAGGGGAGGCTACAACTGATATTATATTAAAACCTAAAATAAATGTAAACTGTTCCTAGCACAGTAAATATGACACTATTCTCCATGTAATCCAAGGATCCAAAAGAGCAGGAAAAAACCCCAAACATAAAAAAGGTGAAAGAACAAAATGGTCACTACACCTAGGTAAAAATGAAGTTACTTGCACTAAGAACCTAAACCAATATTTGCATCCTTTCTCCCGGGTGATCAACAGGCAGTAATTATTTGTTCATTAGCTGCACAAATCACTGTAAGTTGGTGATGGGTTCAGAAATGGCTGGGGAGTGGACAAAGAAATATTTCTCCCAAGAAATCAATTTGGATGCTTGAGGAAAACATGATTAATGTTTTCTTGGGATGCTGCCTGCACTGGAAGGGCAGCTATGTCTTTAGACATTATTAATATAGACTGCGCTCCTGCTATAAAACTCTCTCAAGTAAAGCCACCTATGACAGAATTACCGACCTCTCAAACCTCACCAATTTGCCTTCTAATACCAAGACCATCCAAACCATGTGAGCGCTTACCAAAGCTGCTGTTTCTCACTGCTCCTGCCTCGCAAGGCCATGTGCCCACTATTAGGCATGGGGATGTGGACAGGGCTTTTCTTCCTTCTGCATATTTGCATAAATGTGTGGAAAGTCGGAGAACAATGTAACGAACCAGAGTCAATTAGCTGGTGAAAACACTCTTACATTAAACACAAACTCCTTCAGGCTGGAGGAGATGCTTCAGTTTTCCTCTTCGAGGTGAGAAATATGGATCACTGCTTTTTCACACAAATTTACTGCTTTGGAAATGGGTTGTTGAATAGTTTTATCTTTTTTTTTTTTCCTGACATTACTACAGGTCTCATCTTGTTGAAAGTCTACCTGATGGCATGACAACAGCTTGTTTATACTTTGTTAGTCACCAAGACATATAGTATACTATACCTAGAGATGTTTACACCTGAATGTGCATTTGTATGTATGCAAATATCTACTTATATAATGTAAATGAACCTAGAACATAGCATTGTGCAAGTGCTTTTTGTTGTTAAAACAGACCCCCCCAAAAATACAGACCTCATAACTTTTTCCCCATGAGAAAAGACATTGCAGATGCATATGGAAAAGTTTCTTATTACTACAAAATAAGACAATGTATTCTCAAGATGTCAACTGAGCAATAAAGCACAAGTAACCATAAAGTATTTGGCAACTTTTCTGCAGTTTGCTGTATTTCGTTATCCGAGATATTTTTACGTGTGTGCAAATGAGCACATATATTATCCGACTTGTCATTAGCTTATCTAAAACTTGACATGGAGTATAAATTGTTAATGATGTGCAAATAATATTGCAAGCACTGAGAACTGTCAAAAGTATATAGCAGGGCCAAAAGTCAGCACAAAAAAGTAAATGGGGAAACTTTCAGTGGCATCTTCTTCCCTGCTATAAAAATGTAGTTCACTTTAATACCAGCCAAGCAAGCTTCACGCAGCACTGAACAGGTGAAAGAGTAGAAAAAATCCTTCTTTTGCAACAGCACTGACAGGAAAATAACTAAGATTCCTTGAATGATTCCAGGAATAGTCGGTCCTAGTCCCTCCTTCATGACACAAATCTTCAGATTCCCATGTCTTTGAGCACTACTGTAGGGAACTCATCTCTAAGCAGGATATTGCACTCTGGTGCCATCCTTGATTTTACACTGCATTTACAGCTGGATACACTGGTTGCTGTAAACAAAGGTTGGTTGTTTTGTTTGGGTTTTTTTTTAGTTAACTGCATGAGGAAGGGTCTAATTCATAAGCACTGTTAAATATTTACATGTCAAGATTTGAAGAACAGCTGTTATAGGCCTAGAGCTTGACAGGGATTACACCACTAATGAGAGAGTAAGAAAACTGCACTCTGTAACGCAAAGGTATATCCCAGGGAAGAAGGAGGGAGGGTGGGAGGGATACTGCCTAGCTTCTTTCTTGTAACCCGTTCAGATGTCACAACTTCAGAGATAAACAGGAAGATGCTGGTTTCCACTTTGTGTAATGATGTATAAGCAGGAGAGCGTTGTTCCTTCCATCTAAAGAAGGGGAGGGTCATCAAATGTCTCCCCCCATCAAATGCATATGGGTATACAAGTCAGCATGGCTACTCTCGAGTTGCTGCAGTTTCTGCTCTAAAGTGCATAAAATCAACGTCAAGCTCATCCTGGCTTCTAGTAGTTACAACGTAAATCAGAAGGTACCCTACTGAGGCTAAATCATAGAATCATAGAATTGTCTAGGTTGGAAGAGACCCTTGGGATCATCGAGTCCAACCATCTACCCTACTCTACAAAGTTCTCCCCTACACCATATCCGCCAACACCACATCTAAACGTCTCTTAAATACATCCAGGGATGGTGACTCAACGACTTCCCTGGGCAGTCTATTCCAATGCCCAACCACCCTTTCTGTGAAAAATTCTTTCCTAATGTTCAGTCTAAACCTACCCTGTTGGAGCTTGAAGCCAATCATAAATGAGTCATTTATGATTTATACCACTTTAAACCAGAGCAAAATACAGTAACCTCTGTAGCCCACAGCTTATATACGCCTTGTAAATACCTGTAACTCAAAGTTTATCTAACCTCCTCCTCTGAGGAAATATTTACTTTGTAAATGGCATGTTTCAAAGTCACATTTCGCATCCAGCACATGTTTATACTGAAGTACGTCCTATTAGGAACTCTTGGCACACCAGTTTCCTCCTACACGCAGCATCAATTCTCCAGCTAGCAAAGCTGCTTTACTTCCTTGAGACTTTCTGGCTTTGCATCAATTGTATATCTCGGTGCTCTCTGACTGAGGTTTAACATACTCTAGAAGCTCATGCAGAACAACAGCTACTTTTCAACCAAGACAGACATATATATTTCACAAGAACGGTTTTTATTCAGTTTGCAGGAACGCTGGTTTGTGAATTGCACTGACAAGTCAGTGTTGTTATGTGTTGCCTCCTAAACTATGGGCCATTATTATTACTACTGAAAAAGTTGTTCATGAATACTTTTTGAAAAAAAACCTCTTTTACTTGTACGTGGTCTCACAGAGTGCTCTGGTACTCATCAGAGAAACATGAAAGCGAGAACACAAAAACCAGGGTGAACAGCCGTAATAGGTGGCCTCTGGCCATGATAAGAATATGTGGAAAATGAAAATAGCAACAGAAATAAGAGCCTTTCAAGTGCCAAAGCTTGATATCCTGCAGGGTAAATTAATTCAAAACCAAATTACTGCATAAAGGGAAAACAAGTCAACAAGAAATTTATTCAAAATGCTGTATTTGGAAAACCTGCTGATTCAGCAAGTTAGGATCTGTCAAATGATTGCTACATGTAAAATCAGCAGTTAACCTCTGGATTCTAAACTTTGTTTTTGTATTTGCTGCCATTCACATGCAGAAACACACAGTGCTGTGTTTCTACTGCCTCCATGGAAGTGGACATGCTCAAGAAATTATATTTAGTTAAGAAACAGGTTTAGGGCACAACATTTAATTTTTATTTAAAACTAGAAACTTGGATCTTGAAATCTTAAGGCATATTTGTCAAAAAAAACATTTAAGAAAGGGGAACTTCCAAGGCATCACGTAATGAACAGAGAAAAAAATTATGTGTCTTCTTCAACATGTAAGATACAATGACATTTATTAATCGTGACCAGAAATCATGACCATCCTATCACTTACGTAAAGTAAGGGTTCTTTTCAGTCTAGTTAACTTCAGAAAGCCAAAACCATAACTGTTGTGCTAGCTGAAAAATCAGCAGAACAGCGAATGACTAACGCTAAAATTTCCAAGGCTCCTGAAGCCCTTAAGGATGTGCCAAGGCATGGAATACAACAGGACTCCTGTACATTTCTGTCATGTCTTGAAAAATCTCTACGAAATACTCCAGTTGATAGAAGTGGTCTTTCCAAAACATGATTGAGACTAGGTTGCTCTCAGGAGGGAGGTGAGCTGACATTACCAGGACTGTTGGTAGTTCAGAAATAGAGAGGCTTGTTTAATATCCAGGATATGATGCCTTACATCAGCTCTTACATTTTGAATAATAAGGTTGCTAGAGAGACGGACTTTCAGGGAAGGGGAACGAATTACTTCCTTTACTTTAACTTTGAGGACCTCACCTCCCTAAGGAGGTGGAGCAGGGCACCAAATGATGTTCATTATCTTCCAGTGAAGCTGAAAATGAGGAAGGTGCTAACAGTCAGATTACTGAGTTAATTCTTAATTCCCTGTTCTAGTGCTCATTCTTGTTATGCCCTGGATTAAAATAAACAAAACAAAAGAAGCTACCAAACATAGATGAAAAATTACAACAAATAGCAACAACGCATAGTAAAGAAGAAAAGGGGCTTAAAAGAAGTCGGGGAAAAACAAGGACCACTGCCCTCCACACTTTTCATGTAAATTATATAATTATTTTTTCAACATTTATCACAGATTTCAGGGTGTACAAGTCTTCTGAATTCAGAAAGGGATTTCACAAGGACTGACGGCTTTACTAACTATTCGAAACAACAAACCACAAACCACAGTGCTGATTTCGGAACAGAGGGGAGTCCAAGCAGGGCGGCTATTAAGCTCAGGCAATTAATTGGCCTTCTGTTCTTAAAAAAGAAGTTAAAAAATCAGAGGAATAAAGCCCACATTATCTTGTTGGGTATTTTTTCGCTTTTGCAAAAGTGACCTTTAAAATTTATTATAAAGGCTTTTGATTAAATGTTCTGATTTACAGCCAGTAAAAACATAGCAAAGCAAGTGCTGTATCTTTGCTAGCATGAAAATGCCACAACTGCACTCATCTTTCAGTTTTCTAGGCTGCACCAATTATTAATAAAACACTTTAGAAAAAAAGTCAATTGCATAAAGGAAACATTAAGGAAGTGTTTGTCAGCACAGTAATAATCATCTTTAGACACCATCAGAGGTGTGAGGTGGCAACCATTTCCCACACAGCCAAGATCAAATTCTGCAGAGGACATGAGGATGACGCATTTTGACCTGGTACGCTGGAGAGGAAAAATCTCTAAATGAAGTATGGACTTACAAACGTGCACATTTGCACCCACAATGTAAATCCTCTGAAAATATACAGAAATAAGAATGATGGCAATTCATAAAGTACTTTTATTCTGAAAAATATTTCACTCAGGAGAAGAAATGGGGGTGAGATTCATCTGAGTAAGTGCAAGCACCTACAATGCCCTAAGGCTGCAGCTTTATAAGGGGTGTGACTCATCTTAAGGTAAACATCTGAACTAAATCAAATAAATGATACTCTCAAACTGCCCACTCATCTACTGAGCATAAAAGGAGCAACTGTGAATAGCTAGCTGCAGACCTCTAACGTTTAACTAACCTTAACTGGCTAACAGATAGAGCTCAGAGGGTTGTGGTTAGTGGTGCAGAGTCGAGTTGGAGGTCAGTAACAAGTGGTGTCCCTCAAGGGTCAGTACTGGGTCCAGTCCTGTTCAATATATTCATCGATGATCTGGACGAAGGGGTAGAGTGTACCATCAGCAAGTTTGCTGATGACACTAAACTGGGAGGAGTGGCTGATACGCCAGAGGGCTGTGCTGCTTTACAGCGTGTCCTGGATAGGCTGCAGAGTTGGGCAGAGAGGAACCGAATGAAATTCAACAAGGGCAAGTGTAGGGTA
>VZSZ01006438.1:224326-263767 GCA_013398815.1 Ibidorhyncha struthersii | reverse complement strand
GGGGGGTTGGACTAGATGATCTCCAGAGGTCCCTTCCAACCCTGACGATTCTGTGATTCTGTTTGGCAAGATGAATCCCAGCATTGGTATCTACATTTTCCTAACAGCACTACTGTTGACAGGCAATTTATCCCTTAATCCCTTGTCCCTTCTCCCCTTGTAAATGTTAAGATTTCCTACATATTTTCCTAGTTATAATTTGAGAGAAAGGCAGTAAGTCTTATAAGTCTGAAGTACCTACATCAAAACTGTCTGTAACGGATTATGTGTGCCTGTATGGATCCCTGGATCCCTTGTTGTGAAGGCAGGGATGCAATGGTATTCCATCCGATTATACGCACATCATGAAAATGCGTAAAATATTGTCAAAAGCAGCCTGCAATACTTTGAGTAACATAAACTACAGCTGCTGATTTACATCCACCCAAAGAGCACCTGATGTTTTATGAGCTGTATATTGAGGGACTCTTAATAAAAAGAGTGACCTTCGTTCCCAGAGAGCACTTTGGTTTCTCCTGTGCTAGGAATTACAGGCTTCTCCAGTGAAACTGTCATTTCCATTTGTTCACTCCATCGCCCACCAAGAACAAGTCCACAAGAAGCGATGCGAGATCACTGCTAGGCAAAGGAAGATGTAAATCAAAGCCCCAACTCTGGTGTTGCACAGGGAGCTCATTTAAAGTGCAATGGAAAGAGGAGTTAAAAGTCAGATTAATATCATACAAATGAAAGGAGAGTTATTACGCTAAATGTGACGTTTGAGAAATTGAACGCTAAACAAATAGAGAAGGAAACAGAAGGCTGCCCAAGCTGTTTTCCTGACTCTCACGTGCACATATATTAAACTCTCAACAAAACATTTTAATCATAATTCTGCTGTAAAGCTGGCAAGCAATTCTCAACCAGACTCCCTCCCCTCCCTTTCCCTTTCTCTGGTTGCACAAGCACTTCTGCAGCTGGCCAGCTGTTCACTGCTTCGTGTTGTCATGGGGAAAGAAGCATAACAAAATGCACAGACCAATAAAAACCACTGTCAAATGTTGCTGAACGTGTTGGAAAAGGGCAAGTTCCCCTGCTTCTGATGTAGCAGAATTTTACAGAGAGTTAACCACTGTCCAGGAGGGCAATAATAATAACTTGGGAAAATGATAATAGTAAGGGTAGAAAAAGGACAGTGCAATGAACATTGAGTTGTTAAACTGCTGGATGGTGTTTCTCACAGTGATTTTGAGTCCCACAACTCAGGGAACTGTGGCATTAGCTTCCCTGAACATCACAATACTACACAGGACGGTGTGTACTTCTGTGGTCAAAACCTGAGTCAAGAACGTCTGGCAGCACTTTCTGCATTTGTCAGGATGCACACACACAGAGCTGCATATCCTTTCCTTTTCCTTGCCCCCCTCTAGTCATCATGGTTATGAAAACAGCTTTGAAGAAGTACACGGAGTGAGATGCCGAACGGCTTTGAGATGCAACAGCCACCTCATCTGTCACAGTGACTTGTTAAACTATCGAACCTAAAAGGTGACAACTAAATATCAGCACAATCATTTACCTTCTGATCATTTAGCAGAAATATCAAGCCTGTCCCACAATCCAAACTGCCTCCCACACAGTGCCAGGTAGACAACTGAATATCGCGACAACACAAAGGGAAGAATGTCTGTTTCTAGTCTGTACTCTCATTTTCCCCCCTCTTAAAAGATTAAATTAAAAACATCCTTTCTTTTAGGACTTGCTAATGTGAAAAAAATTGTTCAGATTTAAATAGAATATGAATTTAAACTGATACAGATATTCTTGTGTAATTCCCTGTATTAGCTGAGAGCACCTTCTCATATAGCTCAAGTTTACCTGTGCAGGGTTAGATTAGCTTAAAAAGATGCAGTTTCTAGGAATAAAAGCACTTAAACCAGTGTTACAGGAGCAGTTCGACTGTAGTGATATAACCAGGGAACGTGAAGGTTGGAAGGATATAAAGTGAGAAGCTGTGTTCTACAGAAAGTGGATAATGATGCAAGCAAGAAAGATGTATCTCCTTCCTATGGTATATCGTATAAAATGGGCAGCTGGAGACACAAAAGGACAGGATGCTTCTCTTACAAATCTCAGGCCAGGCTTTCTCCCCAGAGTAAGCTGAAGATAAGCAGCAGCTGGGGGCTTCCAGGACCACTCACCTGGCAGTCAGAAGGCAGAAGATCCCCCAGTGCCTTCTCCCACCTACAACCACCCTCATCTCTGCAATGCAGCTCCTTGCCAGCTCTGCAGAGACTCTCATCTTTCTTCCAACCTTTTGTCAAGACCATACTTACTACCCTGTGCATACTGGCAGCTTATCTGACTGTGTATCTTCCTTGGGGGAAGCTGGGACCCATGACAGGAGCTGCGCTAGGACCACTTCTCTTGGGAGCAGGAGCGACAGGGATGGATGGGAACAAAGCATACAAAGAAAAGAGTACTAGGGCTTGTGTAGGATGAGGACTAAAACACAAGATCTATTCTTTTTTATATCATTTAGCAGTTATCAAACATTTCAGGTTCTTTGATATTAAAAACAAATTTCATGCCTGCAGACTTGGTAATGGTCAGGCACAACAGATGCCCAATACGGATACCTAGGGCTGTCCTCTCAGCGAACGCTTAGATTATTAATGCTACTTTTCCTATCATGCTCACTAAGAATACAAGCATCTTTGATGCTTTGGCAAGGCTCCTCTAAGTACCAGATACCTTATTTAATGACAAACGATGGAACAGTCTTAGGAAGTGCTCGACAGAAGGAAAAACAGTGCTGTATTGTTTGTATCAGCAGCTACAAATGGCGATCCACCTGTGATCTGAGGCAGCTGAGAGAATAAAAAACTCCAAAGAGTCAGGTTCTTAACCTTGCAACCTTCATAGCTCTGTTAAATCCCTTTATGTTTTGTTTTAATGCCGTTTTTTCTATGTATTTTTTGACTTTCAAATGAAACAACGCTCTCGCCATCACCATGTTCAGAGTTGTCATTGAAAGATTGTGTTACAGCTGTTGCATCTCACTGAATTCAAAACAGTCTGGGTAGAAGCAGCGAGAAAGAATTTCTTTTTTTAATGCTCTGATACAACCCACTGATTGTGCCATCTGTCCAACACATGATGAAGAATCTCTAAACAGAGAATAGCTGTAGGGGACATAGTACAGTATTTGTAGATCTATGCTTGGTAAAAGATAAGAGCTTGTATTAAAAAAGCAAATTCGGCTTCCTTAAACACAGTATATTAGATATGCAGTATGTTTCAGGCACGAAGTGAGGAAAAAACTCCAGCAGATCTGTCCAGATGGAGGGGGGAAGTACTGCTAAAGGCAGGACGAGAAAAAGGTGCTTGCTCCTGTGTGAAGTCCATGTCAATGCAATCTGCCTATCATGAGCATAACGGAAGACACTGGGAGTTTTAAAGATGTCTTCCTACAGTGCAGGAAGTCACAGAAAGGATAAAAAAATACACAGCTCAAATTACCATGGAAAAAGTGTGCAAAACTGTGCTAATAAAAGTGACAGAGCAAAGTGCTTCAGCTAAGTATTTAATAGGATTGTAACAGCTACCTCCATAAATCTGTCCATACCAAATATCAATTATATAGGGATCCATCTCACTGCAATAATTTCTCTAAATTGGCTCCTCACTGGTGCCTCTCCAATTATTTTGAGTAGTAAGGATAGTATGTCTTTATCCTTTTGACTGGCATAGAACAACATATCTTCAGAGAGTCTGATATATTTATAGGTCATTTCACCTCAGAAAAACCTGTGGGTATCGCAGGAATTTTAAAGACCGAGGGAAAAGCAGCAGAGATGGGAGACAGGCAAACCCCCTACCCGTTCAGCAGCTCTGCTCGGATCCCTCACTGAAGTTATCTCAGGTTGTCCCCAGCACTGACATGGCTGGGGCAATGCCTGAGCACCGTGAATTCCTGGGTACGCAGGCTCAGGTGAGGACCGCGTAGCTGGCTCCTTCGCACGCCCTGTAGGTGCGGAGCCGGCCGAAGGCCAGAGGGGTAGCTTCCAGCCTTGTGCAGATTGATGATCCGTTCAGAGTTTTATTGCCTGCAGATCTCATGAGCTTAATCTTCTGCCTTCTAAAAATGCATTGCTAAAATCCCAATCCCTAGAGCTGGCAAGAGCCTTTCAGCAGCACTACTGTTAAATCTGATGAGAACTGAGGCATTTTAAAGTCATTATATGTTTAAGTACTTGCTTAAACAGAGCGAACAGAAACACTCTCTCCTATACGTCTAAAGCCAAAACTACAGCCTAAAATATGCAATGGCATTTTTTTTTTTATCCACAGAATTTAAATTATACAGAATTGGAAGTACAGACCATGCAAACACTGTAGATTAAATAAAGAATAAGTTAGCTGTCTGTGGTTTGATTACAAGATCTTAAAGAGTGTCACTTGAAAAGGCAAAGGAGCTTGTAAACTTAGCAAGACAAACAGAGAAACAAATACCTAAGACCAGCTTTGTGAAACCCATGGAGCCAATATACTTCAAAAAGTGACCGATGGCTACTGCATTTTCTCTCAAAGTATCCCAACTTGCCTAAAAGTCAACAGTTTGCATTCTAGGCAGTGAGAAAATCTGCAAGATCAAAATGCCCTAGGTACAAGAATTTGACAAGTTAAGAGTGATCCAGTTCTGTGCAGCACAGATTTACAGGCTATTAACATAACCATCCCGTCAACTTACAAAGTTCAGTTTTAATTACCAGTGTGATAGCAGTCATGGCCGTCAGACTTTGTGGTGCTGGGCACTGTACAAACAAAATCCACATGATCATCCCAGTCCTGAAAAAACTACCAGTCAAAGGAACCAAGACTGTGAGAAGATGGAAAGAGAAGCAAACCAATGGAGAGTGCAGTCCTGTGCCGCAGTTAGACAGCGCATCCAGAGACCCAGTCAGGAATAACACCAGCACCCGTAGCTTTTGTACAGAACTTTTCATCAGTAGCTCTCATAGAATCATAGAATCATAGAATTGTCTAGGTTGGGAGAGACCCTTGGGATCATCAAGTCCAACCATCTACCCTACTCTACAAAGTTCTCCCCTACACCATATCCCTCACAGCACTTAAAGGATGTCAGTGGCTTTACTCATGTTTTTGAAGCGCGGAAAATGAAGGACAGAGAAGTATACTTCCCTACCCAGGGACTGGCCCTGGGTTACCCAGCAAAACCTGAGAAAACGCCCGAGTCTACAGATTCCTAGCGCAGTCCCCCATCCGCTGGACTACCATGTTTTTAATCTAAAATAAAATGGAAACCATTAATGGAATACAATTAAAAAAAAAAAATTCTCTTATGAGGTCAGATCCAGACGGAATACTGGAACAACTATCCAGAACACAGGCTGTTGTTTTTCATGGCAATAGATATTCATGTTGACATCCGATCATTTAAGAAAAAAGGTAAAAAATTCACAGAAATTCTAATCACTTTGTACATAATGAAGCCTGTGTCCTCCTCCATTTCATAACTCTAAGAGAGGCATGGGGAAAAGCCAGCGTTGAAGAGAATGCTGCTTAAAAGTGAAGGGTCCTCCATAACTCATAATAAATTACAATAAATTATTAGAGCTTCTCCTGAGGTGACAGAGCCACGCAGTTTTTCTTAAGACTTCAGCTGGCTAATTCTGGCGGTAAGTCCTTCCTCCTGCCTCAGATTGTAGACCTGTGACACAAAGAACTCCTTTAACTGATGATACTGATGAGTCATTTCTTTGAAGATGTGTACAGGAAATTATATGTGTAGTGGCAATCATAATAAAACTAGATTAAAAGGTAGAGATGTCAGTTTAAAAACAAAACAAAAAAGTAAGGCTGATTTAACTTATGAAGCAGGAACCTTCAATATAACCTAATCTAGATACTGCCTTTTATCAATGAAGCTACAAAGAGGGAAAAAAAATAAATATTTAGATACCTCAAAAAGGATTTCCTGGGTTTAAAAATATTTTGTCCCAAATGTGAACCCAAAGAAAAATTAGCATCTACCCAACACAAGCGAAAATACACTTGCCTACTTCTAGGCCATCCTGGCTGACAACTCTGCCCCTCTCCCCTACGTACAGAGAAAAAGGTTTTAGATCCTCTAGCTAACTAAAGATGTGGTCTAATTTCAGAACTGATTAATAGTTCATCTTTAAAACACTTAATGAACTAGCTGTGATGCCATCCTTTCTGGGGACCCCTTTTGCTCCCCAAATCTCTATTCCTACTGAAAACTGAGGCTCTGCAGCTGTTTGTTTGCTTATTTTACCTGCAAAACTTCCTTTTGAAAAAACCATGCTGATGAACTCGTTTGCTGTAATGAGAAAATATAAACTACGGAGACCTACCATAAGACTTCTAACAGTCTTCCCGCTAGTTAAGAAGTTGCCCTGAATACCAGTGTACTGCATAGTTTGAATTTATGTTAATACTGTCACGGAGATCGGCTGTAAGTTATCTAAGCACTTCTGATTTATGACTGACATTCCGAAGGAAATTAAAACAAAAAAGGTTTAGGAAAGAAATGGTATTTACCTAACATTAAAAGTTGCTCTAAATACATATTTTGTGTTTTAGGCAAACAACAGCCTTAAGTGTTGAGTCTAGGAGGAGGAAAATCTTAGGAAAACAATGAGACACTAATTTTATGCGAATGTAAAACTATGATAGAATGCTAAAATGCATTCTGGATCTCTGGAAGTACCAGGTTTTTCTCAAAATTGCTCATAAAACAACAGCAACAATACAATGTACTTGGAGTTTATTCTCATCTTAGGATTTCAGTGTGCTTTTATAAATGCTAATTAATTAAACTTCAAAAGGCTCCTGTGAGATACAGTAGGTAAGTATTATTATACCTATTAAACACATATAAACCAGAATTACGATGTTTAATTATATTCAGAGTTGTTTCTTTTTAAATTGATTTTCCTCTATAAAAAAAAAGATGCTGATTGTCTATTACTTCTAGAACAGGTTTTTATGAGTTCAGATTTTAATAGGCAACATTTCACTGCACCTATGTTTGCACATACATTTACTCATTTAGGCCTGAAAAATACACAGCCAACTAAAAGCTGGTAACATTCTGTACAAATGGTTTGTGAGACAAACAAGCCTTAAACCAGAACTAGGAGTAATTACGGGAAAGGGCACACCAATCTTACCAGAAATCTTTTTCCTGGTTTGTAATTTTGGTAACTTCCCAACCAGATTCAAAGGTAAGAACAACTTCTCCGCCTGCGCCCTAATCTAGGCAGCTCTGACACAGCTAGAATATTTCCCCGGGAAATAACCCCAGTCCTGGCCCCAAAAGACTGACTACATCCATGGAAACACAAAAGATATCCAAAGAAATGTTTGTGTCTTTTCTATTTTAACTATGGACGGTTCCATTACTCAGATTATCCACTCTTTTAGATCTTCCACCACCCTCACATCAGGAGCATCCATAATGGTTTGCATTTGTTGTGGACTTCACGTGGTCTATGTTATTATGTTATACGCAGCCAAGGACAAGGCAATCAGGTAGGATTACACGCTGCTGACCAGGCACTTAACACTGAAAGAACACAGCGTAGTCACACACAACCAGTACCGAACAAAATTCAAAACCATCTCAGCCCAATGTGCTCCAAAGTGAAATTGTGCATTGCAGAAAGCAGCATGTTCTCATCAGTTTTCAATTTAGCACCGTTTGGTTTTGCCGAGTATTCCCTGCTGGCTCCGGAGTCTGCATTTCATCCAAGTTCCAGAAGAACAGGATGTATTTAGTAATTATCTAACAGTAATAACCAATTGCTAAGTCTTTCAACAGCAGACAGAATAATGAATATGTATGTATTTCAAAACTAAAACATGCAAGGCAATACAATTCTACTAATAATTAGCTTTGCTTTGATACAAAATGTCATCCGATTGTATCAGGAGACCTGCATCAGTTAGACACAGGAGGATTTGATTTGTTGCTTTCGGTTGTTCAAGAAGCAAATTCTGTATGGAGAAGAATCTGTTTTGTTTTGCCTCTGAGACTCTGAAGTTCTCCTGTAATTATCACTGTGATTGTCATTCCCAGCCAGATTAGTGACAGTGGAGACTTAAGTCTCATCTTCAGGCTATGGCAGAAACTATATATTTGAATCAGCCTCTTCTAGCTTCAGCGAAGCTTGATCTGACAAGGCAGAAGGTCTAAAATACTAAGTACCATAATTTAATGCATTTTTCTTTCCAAGACAAACCACTGCATTTTCAAGCAATGGGATGATTTTTCTCCTACTGAAGCAACCCAATCAGCAGCTTGGAAATTTCCTGCTAGTACCGTACGTTAGCTGAACCACTGATTAGAGGGCAGGAGCTTCTGCATCATCTCTTCCCATCAATTTCTTTTCAGTTTATCACATGGGAGAAATTACTTATTTCACATCACTCGTCACATATGACTCTTCCAATAGGGGCAACTCGGTTCCTGAAATCCAAGACTTTTCACCAGCCTGCCAGGCACAGCACTGCCATTGCTGACCCGCTGTTTCCCTACCTTTCTCTAAGGCCCAGGAGACAAGACTGAGAAACGTTCATGTTAGCAACTTTCAAGTCATGGGCTATTTCTCTTCCAACATAGGATTATACCTAAATGGGGGGGAGACAGAGTAATTTAGGCTACAGAAGCATAAAGAACAGGCAAATATGGGACGCGGATGGCGCTACTCATGCAACACAAAGTAACACTGCAAAAAGGCAAAGTTACATCAAAAGTACCACTTTTGGACTTGAGACTGTATCTGCTCAAGTTCAATCACCGGTCACCTGGGATGATTAGGTATTTACCCTCAGGGGCTTAGTTTTGGGGATTCCTTTCTCTTTTTGTCTTTTCTTGTAGAGAACAGGCTGCACAGGTTCCAGACCCAAGAGACAAATAAAAAAGTTAAAAAAAGTGCAAAACTAACATCCATAATACTTCTCTTCTGCACGTGGGAAAAATTCACAACCCTTTGTTGGATATTACTTCAGTTACTTTCTACATTAGCTCTGTAATGCTTTACTCAAAGCATCTGACTGAAAAATCAGACTGAAGAGAGGTTTTCTTTTGCATGGTGATGGCTAGATGTATGGATGTGAAGGATATCATCCAGCTGATGTTCCTCGGAGGCAAGGTGCTAAAATACCAGGATCTTTCAGAAAGATGTGAAAAATAACACATTCTGCTTCCTATAGCATAATTCAATTACCTTTCTAAATTTGAAGTTGAAATATTTTACAGATTTAGGTGTGAACTCATGACAAGGCAGTTCAAGACAAACAGGTTCTTGAAATTTTGGTTATTACACAACAGGCCAATGATCACAAGAACGACCAATGAAGCTGCAAATTAAGACATCAGACATGAAACAAGACATGAAACCCCCAAAGCAGCATTTCTTTCAGAGTAAAATATAACCCATCAATGCTGCATTTTGTTACTAAAACGTGCAAATACATTTCACTCCCCTTCTTTCCCATCACCCTGTACATAAACGTTATGTAGTAGCATAAAAGCCACAGAGTTAGAACGGCTGCAGTAAGGATTCTGCAACCTTATGCTCCTGCCAGCTGCTGCTGTATCTGCAGCAAAATAAAGAAACATTACAGCCCTCAGAAAGCACCATCAAGTGACTATTATACTGTAGTTTTACCTTTCAAGTCAGTGATGCAACATGCCAAGAAGGTACCCATGGAACATCCAGTCTGCAATTTCAGTCCTAAAACTGATTTACATAAAAACTCCAACTCTAAAAGCAACATGGGCTAGACAGAAGCCTTGTTCATGACTATATCCTTCCCCAAAGCATTCCCTCTGAGCCAGCAGAGATTATATACATCAGAGAAGATACAAATGGGCTGAATTTGAAGAGAACTCAAAGTCACTTTAATTATCTCTCAAAGAGGGCTTAAAGAAAGCAGTTAAGAGTTTCCACCTGTCAGTTGAGCTGTTACGAATGCGCTTGTGGTCAGTAACCACTTAACAAGAGTACTTAATGAAAGATCAACTTCCTTAGGCATAATATGGTTATTCTTTTCAGTTATGTATACTGCTCTTACAGCTCAAGATTTTTGGTGCTTTTGTAGCTGCATTGCCCTGTTATATCATGTGTATTTACTTCACAGCCTCTTGAAGGGAAGCTTCAATAATACCAGTTTTCTGTTAACATCCCCCCCCCCCAACAGTTTTCTCTGTTAAAAATTCTGAAAACTCAGGAGAGAATAAAGAGAACGGGAAGGAAAGTCAGCTCGTTCTCTGCTTCAGACTCCACGCTTTGGGCCCACAAACCTACTCCCATTGACGCCTGCAGACCTATAATGCCATCTTTAGGAACCCCAGCTAGAAAGCAGGTTTTCAAGTAAAGGAGCAAAAGTCCTCCTCCGAAACCTTTGCAGGCAGAGCCCATTAAAATGCTGAAGCAGACTCTCAATTGCCAACTGAGTTTGACAATTCAGCAAGCAATCGAAGGCTGTATTTTAAAGCAGCTCCATACTGCACTAGCAGAAAGAGCCTAGAGATGTTAAAAAAGATGTGGCAGGTTAGATGTTTTCAACGGAGATAAACACATATTATCGCCATGGTACAGGCGGTACATCGTACTGGGGAATGCTTTCTGAAGCAGGGTGTATAGTTCTAGTCCTCTGTCCAAGAAAGGACAATTTAAACTGAAATTATGAGTCCCTAATCTGAGCAGAGGACAAAACAGCTTGGAGGAGGCGGCCAAAAGGAAGAATATAACTGCTTTCTCAGGAGGAAAAAGAGCTACAGACTCTAAGGGTCAGAAGAGGACAATACCAGCCACTGCTGTCATTCCAAGGATTTATTTTAGTAGGACACTGGCACAGGAGCCTCAGGCAATGGTCCATAATGGGTATTTAGGAAAGAACTTTAAAGACAGTGCAATATGGTATTTCCCTCAGCACATCCTTCCTCAAAGGACCTGTAGCTGTAGTGATTTCTTGAGGTGGAGACACTATCACTGTGTTTACTGGATCCTTCTTCCTTAATTTGTCAAGTTTTGTTCTGAATCCATTTACATCTGCGGTCCACACAGCATCCTGTAGCAATGAGTTCCACAGCCCAGTTCTGCCTTGCACCATGGAGTCTGGCACGACACGCTTGCTTGAAGTAGCAAAGGCTTGAATCAAATGGGGCATAGCCCTAAAATTCCCTCTAGTAACCCCAAACCCAAGATAATTTCAGTTCTCGGGCAATGAGCTATCTCAAAAGTTACCTGCGTGCACACAGGTGCTCTCACACTGACAACTAACAGTAAAAGGGCTGTTAAAGTGGAGACCGATTATAACGCTTGAGTTTTTAGGAAACTGAACGTAACTCTATTTTCACACCTACACAACCTCTTTACCTTCAGGGATGGACATATACAAAATGACCATCGGTTGACCGTATGTTCTAAGAGAAAGGCAGTATTTCTAAATGTAATTTTACTAGATACCCTTTAGAAATAGTAACTATGTATGATTATATTAAATACATATTAAAAATATTAAATATCAAACAATGAATCCCTTTGTCCTAATTTACTACTATCAAGATAAAAAAGAATCCCCAAACCCAGGATACTAGGAATTCTACCTTCGGATTAGCTTCACCTCCAATCTCATACCAAACAAATGCTCTGTGACTCAGTTTCCTCAGTGAAGAGCCTGGAATTAAGCAGTTTCTCACAACAAAAATGTTTTCCAGATAAAATAATGCACTTTTGATAAAGCGCCTATATAGATTGCTGATAGCAGGTGCGATGTAAGCGCAATGAATTATTTCCTTATGTTTCTCCACTTCCTCCTCTACAAAGGAGGGAACTAGTCATTCTTCCTTTTATTAGCAAATGCAGCTGGGAACTAAATACACTGGTGACTCCAACTGACTGATTTGGTAGTGTTTAAGCAAGCAGCAAGAAGCACTAAATCAGAGCATAAACAAATCTTCGGCTAAATACGCAGATGAAAACCTAACACATACTAAAAATTGTACGTTCTTGAAATTAGTATTCAGTTGATAAAGTTCCCAATTTTATTTTCCGGTTTAATTTTCAAATAATTTCAGTACTACAGCATAACTGCAGACTGCACAGGGAAAAAAAATGGTTATTTTCCCCAAATTTAGAAACCATCTGTTTTGAAGTTCTGTTTGGCTAAGCAAATTACAGGACTCACAGACCAGCTAAGCAGTTAAACACACACAGAATACCTTTTCTTCGGTGCAGGAGAAAAATGTCTTTAGCGGAGCTGTTTTGCATGGCACCTCCAATTTATCCCTTCTCAATTCTCCCTGGCATCTGTGCTGCTGGTGCAAGGGTAACAATCACATCGGGGTGCTCCACAAAGGTTAATGCAGACAATAGCCTGGCAGCATTTGATGTGTAAGCAAACAGGACTACCACTTTCCTTGCATTTAAAAGGTCAACAAAACAGAACCTAATTCACTGCTTTTATACAAACCCAAGGGCAGGCACACGATACAAAAAGCTGGCAAGTTCGTTGTCAGTTCTACAATGCCATAGGAAAAATAACAGCCAGATTTCAGCATGGCAGGTGAAGTGATGTAAAGGAACAGAGCAGGGAGTCGAGGCTGCTAATGATCTGGGGCTTTTCTTTGACAATATCCTGCTTATTTTTTCCTCAGTGAATAGAACTATTTATGTAGAATGAAGATTTAGCCTGTAATTTAATTACCACAGGTTACTTCTTGCATTGTATGATACACAACAAGCTGATATTAAACTCAAGCGGCCACAATAAAAGTTCCTTTAAATTGATCTAACTGCCAAATGTTGCTACGGTGATTAATAATTAGCAAATGGCAGGTGACAAATCAAATAGAATTATAGCATCATTCAGATTATATGAACCTCTTATCCCACCCTGTTTTTCTACGGTCTCCTTGTTCCCATCAACTTTCAATTAGCCAAACATACTTCTTCTGTCCCAAATGAGAGCGTATGACATTCACTCCCATGGCTGCATTGTAAACATCTTACAGACCTTAACAATCTACAGGGCAGAAGAAGTTCACAAAGGTTGGCTTGAGAAAGGACACTGGAAAACTGGGAAGAAAGTCAGGAGCCATGAGAAGCAATATAAAAATGAAGAGGAATGGTGTCTCCTCTTCTCCTTTTGAGCAGTGGATCGGTGGGTCTACCCACCCAAAATCATCATTCAACAGTGCTCAGGTTCCCCATCTGCACTTTCAAGCTCTCTCTCCTATTAACCCACCTTCCCAGCTGTACTTGTATTCAGACCCTGAACATCAGCTGGAAGAAGTTTGGTGCTCAGCCCATTGACATCAGTGACAAAGTTCACCAGTCACTCACGTAACAGCTCTGTGGTTATCCCAGCCTACAATATTGGCCCTGTATACTCTTTAAAATATTACAGTCTGAATTCATATTCAATACATCATCATTTTGCCTACAGGCTCCATCCTTACTGAGGAAGAAAGTGTTTACAACGGTATATAATGATAAACATATAAAGCCATCATCAATCATTCATCAGTTACAATTACCATTTGCATCCATTTATCTAATCACAGTCTGCAGTAACTGCTGCACTTAAGCAGTTCAAAACCACTTTAAAGATGGAAATGTTGAGGATAACTACTACATAATTACGTTCACATTTTGTAGCACTCTGCTAACTCATATTTCTGTCCCTTTTCAGGTTTAATGTATATTAAATAAAGAGGAATTATTATTTACATACACCCCCACTCACCTACACACTCACATGTACCGACTGTGACAGTGCAGGTGAGAAATGGCACAGTAGTCTCATAAACTCTATTTAACGTGCAACTTCAGCTGTCTCAGACACTCAGCCTCCTAGTCTATCTCTGCTGCTACTTTAAACACATTGAATTTCACATCTAACTATAAAAAAAATCCAAGGACTCCTCTCTTCTTCCCCCCCCCCGCCTTCGTTGCAGGATCACCTGCCAGAAAATTATTTCGTATCTGCCCTGGATGTCAGAATTCATTCTCAGCCCTCCCTTCCCGTTTCTCTTTTTTCAACCCCACTAATTTGAACATGCCAAACAGTGGGTCCTGAGCTAGTAACAGCTTAAAGGTCAGATAACTTCCAACGTTCAGAAGCTAGACAAAAGAGGACAGACAAGTTTGCTCTGCAGTAACTACAAGAACTTAATTTGCTCTATTACATAAATAATGGATTCCTGAGAGTGGAAGGAGTGATATTTGTATATTTTTTCACCTTTTCTGTCTTTTTTTAAAATGGTATAATATCCAGTTTTCTGCACCAAAATTAACATTTGTCTGAAGAGCACTCTAAAGATTTGGGGGATTAAATCCAACTCTCCCTGCAATGCCAATACTGTCATTTCAACCAGTGAACCATACAAACACACAACCGCTACTTAACAGTTTTCTCTACAGCATGTGCTTAGGTAACAACATGGGAGGACAGCCTCCTCTTCTCCTCCACATTTAAACTGACTCCTAACAGAGAGGACAGTTGACAGGGTGCTTATTGGGTGCTCACCTCATGTTCACAACATGATCCCAGATGGACTTTTCCCTCTCTGGTCCCTTCCCTCCTTCTTCCGCCTCTGTGTGCCTGTCAGACTGCTGTAGTAGGTCACTACTTGCTAGGAAAGTTAGCTGCAGTTGCAGCACTTCTACAAATAGTTATAGAATCATAGAATCATAGAATTGTCTAGGTTGGAAGAGACCCTTGGGATCATCGAGTCCAACCATCTACCCTACTCTACAAAGTTCTCCCCTACACCGTATACCCCAACACCACATCTAAACGTCTCTTAAACACATCCAGGGATGGTGACTCAACCACCTCCCTGGGCAGTCTATTCCAATGCCCAACCACCCTTTCTGTGAAAAATTCTTTCCGAATGTTCAGTCTAAAATGTTCAGTTCTTCTAATGTTCAGTTTGTTTTATATTAAAAACAAACAAAGAAACAAACAACAACAAACCCCGACAATTTAGGCTGCTAAGAGAAAATTAATAAAGGGTGTTGTTGATGAAGCCTGGCCTACACACGTTGCAGAGTACAGCTGAGGTGGGTGAGCACGGAAACCACCTCCCATTTGGGTATCCTGGGCAAGAGAACCAACTTCCCAAGCAGCAGCTAAGAGAGCAGGAACTGCACCCCAGCAGCAGCTCAGGTAGGCCCCTGGGCTCTCAAACTTTCATCCTCATCCTCCAATTCTGCAGTCATCCCCTAAAAACTTCTAATACACTCTCATGAATGTCAACTGTGCTGTGACAAAAAAAGAAACAAACCAATAAAAAAACCAACCCAACCCCCCTATATAATGTATGGAGGCTGCACAATCTATTCTGTAGATGGCACTGTACGTTAAACAATGATTTTCTTCTCTTTCCACAGTACAATTTCTGAGGATAATAACCCAGATGCAGCCGCTAACTCATACACAACAGGCATTCATTTAAAATCAGGAATCATTCCATTGTATTAACTTTCAACCGTACCTCCAGAAGTCATCTTCCAATTGCAATTAATGATGTTTAACCCTGTAGTACGTGACTGCCGGGGAGGACAGGGTGCATTGTACAGACCCAGCACAGTAGACAGTCTCTGCCCCAAAGAGTTAACAAGACAAACAGTAGGAGAAGAGAGACAGTATACTAATGAGAGCTAATGATGTGTTCCAGCCCTACTGCTGGATCCCCAGCCTGGTGTGCTACCCACCGAGTCAGCAAGTGGTGCTGCGCCATGATGACACATTAAGTTGTTTTTTTTTCTTGTTGTTTGTTTTTTTTAAGACCGCCTTAATTTCTGAAGGATTTGTTGAAAATGGCATCAGAGGAGGTAGACCACAAAATTCAGGAAGCACGGGTAGAAAACCAAGACTGACAAACATCTAGGGAAGCATTACCCCAGGAAGTCAGAGAATGGCATAAACTGGAAAAAGCGAATTTCACAAAAGTGAGCAAAATTCTTCGGAGGTGATTTCAGTTGGGACACTAAAGTAATTGTGGAGGCATTAAAAGGAACAGAAGCTAATCTAAAGACAACAATGTTTGCTTGAGATATCTGGGATGTAAAATTAATTACCAGCAGAAGAGCTCCCAAAAATCCAAGACAAGTCTTAAATGGTCAAGGTCTGTTCCAGAACTATACTAACATAAACACACACAGGGTAACAAAAAGCAGCAGCAAAGAGAAAGTGGCACGCACAAGCTCTGAAGAACCAACCAACCTTCCTACTGTACATTGCAAATGAGCAACATAAATCTCTACATAAGCTCACAACAGAAAGCTGTCTTTCAGAGTATTGCCAGCATTTGTTGATTTGCACTTGCCAAAAAACAGTTTGCAGGCTTTTGGAATGTTAAAAGGTAAACACAGCATCCCTTCATATTCTAAAATAAAAAAGGAACAATACTTAATTATTCTAGCACAACTAAGATTTACGTTGATGTTAATATTTCATACATTCCAGCCAATAACAGGATGTGGAAAATTTTCCCCGTTCCCCAGTGAGTGCCTTGCATTTGCTGCATATATGGTTTTAACGTGGATTGAAAATCTTGCTTTACATATGGCAGACAAAGCCACAAAAGTGTGGGAAATCTTTAGCCCTGTAAAAAAAATAATTCAAATCCACTGTAGTTGATTCACTCTATCCAGAGTGTTTTGTTCTCTTACAACCATGCAGATATGTACCATATTCTAATGCTTTTGGCTATTTTAATGAAAACTTTATGATTGCTTAAAAATTCTGGTAGGTATCCAGAACCCTTTTTTTCCAGAATCCTCATATGAAAAATTTACTTGATGCATGGACCTGACAGCTGTATTGGTAGGAAACCACATCTGTTAACTACAAGTAAAGAAGCCAGATGCGAGAAATATTTGAGTCATTTGTCTTGCCGTGTCTTCATACTTTGCCCAGACATTCAACAGTAAAATCAGGAAGAATTCATGTAAATTACTACAGCCAACCAGCAATACATAAAAAACATGCAGAGCTAGGAAAGGGAGCTTTATAGCATTGGTGAGTGAGAAGAGATATTTGAATAGGAAACAGCACTGACAGCTAACCCCAGAGACTGAGATTAAAGTCACTACCACCTTATTTTACATACAGAAAAGCCATTTCAGGCATTTTTTAAGGTTATATCTCCCGCCGCAGAGTTTGACTTGTAGTAAGTACTTCTGCACATGTTTAACTTTAGCCACTGAATAATCCCTTTATATTCCACGGAACTAGTCACATGTATGAAAATGCATGGATGCCTAAATCTTCTGATGAATAAGGGGCTTGAGTTACTCTGTTTCAGAGAGAGAAGGGACGGAGGCACCTCCAGATTAACATACTAATATTAATGTCAATGTGCAATTCTCCCATTAATCCCACAAGCTCAGTATTAAGCTCTAATGTTTTAATAAAACTTGAATTCTTCAACATACATTGGATATACGGACCACAGGACAGCAAGGTGTGTTTACAAGGGTTTTACAATGATTACTTGGGGATAAATTTGGAAGAGGTACTTTATTTGTGTGTACCAAAGCGATTCATAAATTGTGCAGGTCAACTGAAGCTCATCTTGTTAAAACCTCTTGAATCATATAATGAATTGTTTCCACGCTGGAAACACTTGATCCAGCTTACATGTGTTTTAGATAACATTTTTAAAATTAAAGCTATTCTGTCCATTTCAGAGCAAAAGAATGAAATAAGATAGGAAGAAGGCAAGGAATAATTAACTAATCTTGGAGTGGGGAAGAGGGTCAGCTAAATTTGTTGGGATGAAAACTAAAACTTGACATGTGAAATGAATGGAAAACTGACCACGCTTCAGCTTCAACTGACTAGACCCAACAGACTGTCTACAATATCAAATCACATAATTACTATTAAACCATGATTGGAAATATAACACCTGTTAAAACCCAGAATGTTAACATTTAAGATATCATCATCCAATTTCAAAATACGTGAAGGAAATACCCTGAAGAATACTGATTCATGCCACAGCTTTAAATTCTACATTGAGCTTTTAAATGCATAATCCAGATTCATCTAACAAAGCTCTCTATAATTGTGTTTTGCCTTTTTTTTTCCTGTATCAATACTTTATAAAGTGGAAAAAAACCCCTGATGTTTCTCTTCATAACTTGCTTTTTTCCGGGTTTGTTTTTATAAGCAAAACAAACCCTATCTTTCTCTCCAACTCCTCTGCTTTAAATCAAGAAGCAAGCTCCTGATGAGTGTTCACGCAGCTGATTAGAAAATTGTCTTATAAACAGCATCATTAAGTGGCATGCCAATCAGCAGTGATACAGTGGTATTGCTGGTGCCTGTGTAAATTATACAGTTATGTCCTACGCTTGGGAAACCTAAACGTACAATTCTGAGATTTCTTATTGGCAATTAGATTATAAATGCTGTGCTCTAATCCTTAGCAGCATGAGAATATATTTATCACATAGTGTATCTGCAGAATACAGAAAGGAAAAAGAAAAATTCTAATTGGAGCAGAATTTCTAAAGAAGCTGTTATGAAGGAACCCCCAACACTGAAAGCTTGTGAAAGAGGAACCTTTTTAGGTTTTTCAGGAGTGAGGCCATAAGAAAGCTATAGGGATTGTAAGATCTCTTGACATCCATTCTACCCCCATTTATTTGGATTTACTATTTTTTTAATGATATGTATCACCACCCGCTTAAAATATACTAAAAATACTTGGACTTGTTTGAAAGGTTTCATTGGTTTTATCAATACTTTTTTATTAAATACAAGGAAAAGCTTAAAAATGTAGATAACAGGAAACTCAGCTACCACATACTGAGCTAGACTTGTATTGATACAATGTGACACGCTACATACATTTACCTGTTAATAGTACAGGGACCCACATTCACTTGCATGTAATATACATGGAAGATGCCTCTTAAGAAATGTTAAGGCTGCAAAGTCATAGACTTGAGAGCTACGGGATGGCAGAATTAACGTTTGCCTGTGAAATTTTAATTCAGGTTCTTTAGCTTTTATCCTTTAATTATACAGTCACATTAACCAAGCAGGCCAGACTCTTTCAGTAAATAGTGTCCTCTTAACCGACACATTTTGAGCCCTGATTCATCACAGGGCTTTATGCCTTATTTACTGCATAGATTTAAACAGCATTGAATGCATGCATATTAAATTCCTCACGGGTTTCTGTATGATGCGTATTACAACTGAATTGATAATGCCATTACACCTGTTAAACTGTTCCAGAGCAAAGGCACAGAGACATTAGCATCAAAAGCGGGTATCTTAAAGAAGATATCGCAGCTTTCGTTTTGGAGTGTCGTGTGCTTTACAGGACCAAGACAGAGCTCTCAGGAACGTCAGGGTGCTGAGAGCTCAGTTTGGGTGCTAAGAGATATGAATGGCTAGCTTGTAAGTAGCTAAAGTACTTGCATAGAGTTAAAAACTCCAGCCAATCAATGGCCTGAGCCACAAGAAAATCCCACGTTTCAGCAGTACTTCACCATATTCCTCCCAGGTGTCTGTTTCTGCAGTGGGAGAGGCTGAGGCTATACACCTCTGCACCTTCAACTACGGCTCGAGATTCATTCCCAGAGAATACACCTGGGACACTAAATGATGGTGGTGTCCTGAATCTATGAACATGATTACATCCAAAAACACTACTTCATTTTAATTCTCTGTTTCTGTTTTTCCCTGATTTCAGAGTCTTGCATTGGTAGCCATTAAGAGTGCAAGTAGAGAGTTTTCCTTCTTGTTTTCAAATCAAATGTCTAATGCCATCTTTTGCTGTTGGATCGATACCCAGGCAGACCCTGCAGACAGGCCTGCATCACTTGAGCTGACCAGTTTACTGAAAGTAGAAGCAGGTTATTTTGCCTGGACAGCAGTGGAAAACGAGCGAGAAGATTGTTAAAAACAGAGAAGTAATAAGACTGAGAAATTTTGGTCTCAATTCAGTGCTTCAAAAGGGAAGATGTCAACTGTCTACTTGAAACACCTCAGTTCTCATTTTCTCGATCTCTGTATTCGTATCTTCCCACATTTTGATGTTATCTGCCCTTTCTTCTCTCCCAAACATGTTTCTAATCCCAAATGTGATCTCCTCACGTCCCAGTTTTGCCACTCTGTCTCTCTTTTTTCTTCTCCTTCCTGCTGTTGCCCTGACTCTCCCATGGGTATTTACTGCCCCAAAGAAGCCACAGCTGCTTCTGTGGCAAGACATGTATTCATCTATCAGAAATTTGTATTTTCCAACTCACCTGAAAACAACAGATTTGCTTAGTGGTCTGTAATTGATATGTACGTCTAAAATTAATAGTTCCAGAGCACACTCACTACAGTCAGTTGTTAACGGCTTTTTAATTACACATCAGGATGCCATAAACAACTTACAGCCAAAACATTACTTTTTAGAAGCACACAAAAAAAGTCAGTGACGACATCCACCATCCTTTTGTCCTCGCCAGAACTTCATACAACAGCAAGGCAAAATCCACCTCTTGTTTTCCACAAACATCTAGAGGCAAAAACTGGGAGAGAGCAAGGCCCCCTCAGATGCAGTGTGCAAGTGTTTACAAAGGGAGTAGCGAATGAAGAATTGAGACACTGTAGAAGGAATAGCCACAATTGTTTGCCATTAAGGTACAGGAATAGATCACTGCAGAGGAAATAATTTCGCCCAGTGTCATGTTTTTGGGGAGAAGAGATCAATCACATACACCAGTACGTACTAAAAAATAACCAGAACTAAAAGGTCCGTAAACAAATTGGAAAGGAGGAGTCAATTCTTAATGGTAACGCCTACCTACTCAAACAACCCTCCAAAAACCTAAATAGCACACTTGTTCATTAACTGAGTCACCACAGACAAATGCATCTCATTTTTTAACTCTGGGAGACTGTAGCCAGACGTGATTGATTTATCCTCCTACTGGTCCTTACCCTTTTGGGGTTCTGCAGAGACGTTGGGAACCGGCAATAACTCACCACATGCCTCAAAGAGCTTTCTTGTTTTTGGAAATCTCTCGGCAGTGTGACATTTACATTTATTATGGCTGATTCTGGGCATTTAAATATGAAAACAATTAAAGTATATTTGCAAGGGATATGACAAACGAGCACTTGTACTCTGGCCAATTTTTCACTGACTTTCATTCAAGTACACTGTTATGTTTCAGCTTTACCTCTGCCGCTGTCTAAATGAGATGATTTCCCAGTATCCATATGGGCAGGCTGACTGATGAGAATGCCTTTAGGGTTAAACGTCTTCGGTATAAACTCAAAGGTCCTTTTCTTGGACAAATTCTGCCCCTGCATTCACCAATGAAAATTCAGAGCCATCGCTGAAATCCACAGAATTACTTTGGACCCCCCCCCATCTAAATGGTAGCTCTCTGGCACTCTGCAGATCCCTCTCTTCCCCAGAAGATGCCTCGTCTTTACAACTCATATCCTTCAGCAGCAGCAGGTTGCTTTTGATTTTCAGGCGAATTTAGTATTCTCACCAATCAACTGTCACCAGACAGATGAGGAGTACCTGCACCAACGCCAGGCTGAAGCAGAGCACCTATTTCCTCATACCTCCAGGTTACACTTCCATTAGCAGGAGGAGAGACTGAAGTAACACAGGGGATGTGAGGGTAAGAACAGCATTTTGCGCTCTTGACAACCTTCTCACCTCTATATTAATAGTGAACTTAGTTTCCATAGTTGCAATGTGCCACGGCAATGTAGCTAGACATAAATAAGTGTCTCCAGTTTACTTCAGGATTGTATTACTTAGGTTGTGGAGAGCCATCCACTCTATGCACAGCTGTGCAGGAGAAATCTCTCTGAGATTTTTTGATTCTACCCCTTCCTGGCAATTACTGCCTATGACTCCTGTATGGAATGATCAGATATACATGTCCCTAAGTCCCATTAAAGACGGCCATCCAGCTGGGCTAAACTTACCACTGGAAGTGGTTTGAGCTAGTTCAGAGCTAAGGTACTCACATGAATCTTTCCGTAAGTGGAGTCCTACAGCAGTAACGTTGCCCCAACAGTGTGATCTGGAAGAGCATATCTGTTTATCACTTTAAAGCAGCCTTTCCAAACTCAATGCCAGGACCCTGCTACCTTGCTAAAGGAGAGCAGGAACCAAATCTCCCTCCTGCTAATTCCAAACATTCCTTGAAATATGTGGAAATGGACCGAATGTGTGACCTCACATCCCCATTTCAAGCCCCTTCACAAAGTTTGATTGAGTTTTCAAGCTGCTGTTCAGGAAAAAATGCAACTATAGCTTTAGGGGCCCAGCACAACTGAGCGCTGCGTTCATCAGTTCTATAATGTTTGCCAAATGGTCTTTTTGGTTCAAAATCATTTCGTGAAATGCTAAGCAATGCCCTCATTGTTGCTTTTGCTGACTGGCAGTAAACCAGTGGGATGCCGGGCTGCCACCATCAGAACATCTGCTTTATTGGAAAAGTATTTCAGCAGGCCTCGCCTTGTAATAAACGATGTGACCCTGGAAGGCAGACAGCAGCACTCCTGTAGGCAAATAGCTCGCCAAAGGTCAAAACCACCCAAAGCTCTGGGAGCAGCAGCATAATTTCTGTCACCCTGCCCTATCCAGGGTCTTACAGCTGTAATGAATAACGGACAAAATACATCACCAGAGCTCTGAAGATAGATCACAGCTGATGCACTGGGACTATTCTGCCAATGAAGAACACCAGAAGGGAGGAAAGCAGAGGAGAAGAGAATCCAGCTGTGAAGCTTTTTACTCTGCTACTGATAACAGAGCTACTCCTGGGAGCGCTGCTTAGTTTGCCTCAGTCAGAATGAACTGGGGCAGCAAAATATGCCATATAAACTATTGCAGTTATGAAACAAGTTACAGAGTGCTTACACAAACAGCTTCGCTACCACACAGATACTTGCCCATTGTCCTAATTTACGGCCTTTTCCAGAACAGTCCCTCACCCTCTGACTTTTTTTTAAGGAGAGAGTTACTTCTTTTGTCTTTTTGACCCCATATTTCTCCTGAGACATAACCCCCCACTACTTTTGTAATCTTTCTGTTCCATTCACAATGCAACATCAACAAAATCCCAATGAAGTAAAACAGTGAAAAAAAACAGTGCAAACATTTCAATTTCACTAACAACGGAAACAGCATCAAAAAGATTTTGGATCCTGTTTATCTACCTGTGAAGTTAGTAGTCCGTGGATGCTCTGTTGCTACAGTTAGAGAAAGGTCTTGCTCCCATTGTTATTGCCATTGCCTTTTGAAGTGAAATGACAGTGGCGCTCTTTTGAATGGTAGCATTTTACAGCAATTTAACTTCCTGCCTAAAGAAGCAAATTTGCATGAAAATTATCTGGAAAGCACAATCACATACACACACAGTTTACATATATATATATATATAAGAGCATTATCAGTACAGGTATGACATACAGCATATCAAAGGCCATAGGGATGAAGAGTAAATTAGTTGGCAAGATTATTTTCTACAGTAATTTCCCAGAATAGGAACCATTTCGAGCAAAGCCTACCATTACCTTTCAACCTCCTGTGATGAACACTGCAGGTGATTTGTACCTTCATTCTTATTCACCTTCCACGAAAGCACCACTGAGGACCTAATGAAGAATGCTGGGTAATTCTGGCATTATTAGATTTTTTGTTATTTATTTATTAGACATGGGAGCTGTTATCAGCAAGCAGCCAGGTGAGTCAAATCAGATAAAGCATTATCTGATTCCTGTGCTGTAAATCAGATTTTAATAGAGAAAAGATCTGTATTCCTTTGGGAGTGGAAAGAATATGTTTATAATGTGTTCTGAATGTGTGCTGTGCAATAGCAAGTATGGATAAAAAATATTTTCTCCAATCAATTTTCCACTTTCTTCTCCAAGTTATTTCACCCATAAGATGAGAACTAAAAAAAATGAAAGTTCTGTTTGTGCCAAGTCCTAGCAAATAATTGAGATAAGCATGTGTAAAATCATGCATACTTGTTGCATCTTCACTCAGACACACAAAAAATACTGAGTTCTGCGATATTAAAAAAATAATCAAGACATCATTGTTTCTCTGCTGGCAGAATAGTTTACAGATTTCAGGTTTATCTAATTCAACCATTACAATGAGACCTTTGGTGACCTACTCTCAACCCCACTACAGCTTCTGTCTTAGCTATTTATTCTCGCCTTTTTCTATTCAGAGCCTATGAAGGCTCTTGACAGGACCTGTAGATTAGATACAGATAACATTTGACTACGCCTTGAAGGTTCTACAAATTTTAATCAGCAGAGTAATCTAGATATGCTCAGACAGACATCAGTGTTAAACATAAAAACCTTGATGGAAAGCCAGATCTTTCTTGTAATGCAGTGTTATTTGAATTTTGAGTTGCTGGAAATGATTATTTGCAAAAATGAGGGCTCTCCTCTCACCTAATGCATCATTTTTGACTGTTCAGACATAAATAAATTCTGGAATTAGTTTATTGCCCAGACACTTAAAACCAATATTTTGAGAACTCAAAAATTACTTTTTAAAAACAAACTTGTTAGGTCATATTTAATTAATTCCATAACAAACTGGAGAAAAAGGCCTTTCATGTCATGTTTGGCTTAAAAATGCCGTTTCTTTCATGATTTACATATGAAAATGAATTTGTAATCAGAGCATTTTATTCATTGAGGTTTATGAAGGTGTGTGCTCAGAGTGCCATTAACACATAAACAGGGAAAGCTCTGTCCCTGTCAGCCATCGGCAGCAATGCTGACATCCACATCACACTGCAGGTGTATGGAAAACAAGGAGGTGATCAGGTGATCAGTGACAGCGAACATGACTTCACCAAGAGCAAGTCATGCCTGACAAATTTGGTGACCTTCTACGATGCAGTTACAACTTTGGTGGATAACGGTAGAGCAACAGATGTCATCTGCCAGGACTCATGCAAAGTGTTTGACACTGTCCCGCACAACATCCTGGTCTCTAAATTGGAGTGCCATGAATTTGATGGATGGACCACTCAGTGGATAAGGAACTGCCTGGATGGTCACACTCAAAGAGTTGAGGTCAATGGCTCTATGCCCAAGTGGAAACCAGTGACAAGTGCCGTTCCTCAGTGGTTGGTACTGGGACCAGTGTTGTTCAGCATCTTTGTTGGGGACATGGACAGTGGGATTGAGTACACCCTCAGCAAGTTTGCTGATGACACCAAGCTGTGTGGAACAGTCAACATGCTGGGGGTGAGGGATGCCATCTAGAGGGACCTGGACAGGCTTGAGAGTGGGCCGTGCAAACCTCATGGAGTTCAACCAGGCCAAGTGCAAGGTCCTGCATGTGGGCTGGGGTAACTGTAAGCACAAATACAGGCTGGGCCACGAAGATGATCAGAGGGCTGCAGCATGTCTCCTATGAAGACAGGCTGAGAGGTTGGGGTTGTTCATCCTGGAGAAGAGAAGGCTCTGGGAAGACCTTATAGCAGCCTTCCAGTGTCTAAACAGGGCCTGCAAGAAAGCTGGAGAGGGACTTTTTACAAGGGCATGTAGCAATAGGACGAGGGGTAATGGTTTTAAACTGGAAGAGGGTAGATTTAGATTAGATATTAGGAAGAAATTCTTTACTTTGTGGGTGGTGAGACACTGGAACAGGCTGCCCAGAGAAGTTGTTAAGGCCCCATCCCTGGAAGTGTTCAAGACCAGGCTGGATGGGGCTTTGCATAACCTGGTCTAGTGGGAGGTGTCCCTAGCCATGGCAGGGGGGTTGGAACTAGATGACCTTTAAGGTCCCTTCCTACCTAAACCATTCTATGATTCTATGATCTTCTCATTCCCTTGTCTTCCCAGGTGAGCTTTTCATTCTCCATCACAATTTACAGGAGGACTAACATTTTTAAAAGTAACAGCAAAACTACAGGCAGCACAGAAGTCATGAACACAGTGAAAGCTAATATCAAACTTAGGCTATCTGAATGTAAGTCTTATTTATTAGGCAAAAAATCCAACCAAGTCACAACTAACCACATGCTGTATTTGAGATATCGGTTTCCCTTTTGGGGGATGCAACTACACTCTATTTTTTTTATCAGTATCTCAGCAATAACCTGACTCAAAATCTGTATTTGGATTAGTAAAGGTTAGCTAGTCACTTAGGTTAGCTCTAGTCACTTGGGCACAAGAGTAGTTTCAGGTTGTAATGACCTTGGTGTCTCAGATCTTCAAGGAAGACCAGATCACTTGTGTTTTTATATATCTGTGATGATAATGCAGAGAAATAAATGAAGGTACCACGACTGGTGAGAAACATGAATACGGAGACTGAAAGTGCAGCCTGTAATGGGGTGCAGTGTACACATTACTAAGGAAAACACTGTAAAGGTCTGAGATTTCCTCTTGGAAACTGACAGCAACAAGCACTGTGAGAAGCAGAGATGCTGGTGTCATGTTAACACGCAGAAAACAGTCACTTAGGTACTTTTTTCTCCCCCAGAGAAAGAAAAAAAAAAAAAAAAGACCAAATTAAGTGTAATATAAATCCCCATAGGTCCATATCTAGCTATTCCCCTAAGTAACCTGAAGAAGTTTATTACAGCACAACTAGAATAATAAACATCAAAGAAACTGGCATCTCAACCCAATCCCAGATACAAACTTACTATTTGTTACCACTGAACTTCCCACTGTGTTCCCCTCCAGCTGGCACAGCTCCTAAGGCCTTTCTCTTTAGGTTCAGCAGGTCAGGCAATCATAATTTAGTAGCAACAAAGTCATGTAATTTGTGGGAGCAGACAGAGCACCATTAAAATTACCATCTTTCTAATGGGCACCTTGTAAATCTGATGAAACTTCTGTCATTAAACTCAAAAAAAATCTGATATATCTGAAAAAATAACTTGTTTTTTAACCTAATAATCAAAAGTACAAGAAAGAACAACAACCTTACAGAATCTACCACACTTTGATCCACACAGTAGCCTTTTGCAAAGTGACAGAGGCTTCAGAAATGCTCCCTTGATTAACGTGAGGCTGGTTTGAGCTTCTTTCACCGCACTCTGAGGGCAGAACATTTACGGAGAAATGAGCAGTCCCTCAGTGCAACAGGTCACAGAACCCATTGCACAACAGGAGATGAGCAGATGAAGATTCATTACCTTAACTTGTCAACTCTACTTATCAAATGAAAATATGTGACTCTTTCGAATTAAGAGAACGTCCCTCATACAATACATTCAGCTCTGACAATCCAGTTTAAAAGGATGAGAACATCACTAGCCAGACAGCTCTACACCTGGCAAGTGTCTCATGTCTTGAAATTAATGCCATACTTATAGCTTTTAGCATTAGCGAGCTACTAATGCCTGCCACCTCCTCAACTGCACATGCTCAAACCCTCAGCGAAACAGGACACTCCCTATACCAGCACATGCACTGCTGGCTGGCACAGTGGGTCAACCTCAGATTAATTATTAGCCAACGAGGGCAGTGCACAGCAAACTGTGAGAATGACGTGCCTCTTCTACATGGGATGGCTCTAAAGTCTGGCTATGTAAATCAGACTGCGGGACCAGAGGTTCTCAATTATTGCTTTGGTTTCTTTAAGTTTTAATGATTTTTTTAAAATATTCCATTGTTTTCCTGAGTAAATGACTCTGTGGGAAGAAGATGAAGATTGTTTCAATTTTTTGGGGGTCAAGAAACTTCCTTTCTCTGCAGATAAATGTCCTTGTTCTAGAGCAAATGCACCTTTTCCCACTTTAAAATAAGAAAAAGATCTATTCATTCAGAGTTGACAAACAGCCAATATATGCGAAGCAGTTCAGGGGAAGTGAGGTAGCTTTAATAATCTGTATCACATTATTATTTGTTGTAACTTTATGGCTTATAACCAGGAGTTTAGGCACTCGCAGCTTCCCCTCCCTGGAGGGCAATGTATTGAGATGGTAATGTATCATGACCTCAACAAATGCTCTATTTAAACAGCACAATGACTCTCAGATGGAAAACAAGTTTCTGCCTGCCATATCTCAAGTTTAAATATATTTATCTCTTTTTTTTGTGTTTTTTTTTTTGTTTGTTTTTTTTGTTTGTTTGTTTGTTTGTTTTTAAACTTCATTTCTAGAAAAAAATGGCCTGGCAGGGATTCAATGTCATGTTCCACCTTCAAACACATAGGGCCCTTCAGCACTGGTGAAGGAGGTGTAAATGTGCAGCTAGGATAGTGCCAAACCCACAGACCCAGAGGCATCTGACTTACTGAGGTTCCACTTGAGGCCTGTCGTGGTCACGCTCTCGCAGGAGCTGCCGATGGGGATGAGGCCGCACCAGTCACCTTCCAGTCCCGTGTCCACACGCAGCGTGTGCTTGCCCTGCAAGACAGAAGGGCCTCTGGAGTCAGTGCTTGCCAGGGACTCAAACGGCATTTGTCAACAGACCTTGCAAATACAACAGAAAGTACTTAGACGGAGACAGGTCCAGAACATCCCCCAAAGACTCAGGAATATTTGGCTGCAGGAATTCAGGTCCTTGATGTTTACAGAGGGAGGAGAGCTATGTGCTTAGGTTCCAGACCTCAGGCTTTCAAAAAAGTTTGCTTCTGGGCTTTTCTAAGCAGAATCTGGCTTTGCTTATTCTTCCCTGGCATTTTTTGAAGAGGCCCTTCTGTCGAAGCTAGGCTCTTTATTCCTGTGAAATGAAGGCGTCCTGACCCATTAATTCATTTCTTTCCTCATCTAAACAGCTGTGTTTCACTTCCTAAACAATGCTAGTCAAAGCACCACTGAAACGCCTTCATTATTTTGACAACATCTGTAAAATTTCATGTACTTCTTCAGGCATGTACTCCTCCCAGAAGGAAGCATACGTACAAAAACTTAACTAGGTGCTGGAGAAATTAAGCTAAATATTTAGAATAACATGCTTACACTAAGTAAGGACAACAAAGTGAAATTAAAACACATTTTTTGTACATCTAAGACAAATTCATCTTGTAACTATCAAGTTCATGGGATGCAGGAGAAGCAGCCGCTATTCATGATGATGTATTTGTGACCAAGCTCTTAATTAGTACTTCTAGACCCTGTGTGAACATCTTGCCAGGTATCAGCATATGAACAGTTGCAAGGAAGAGTAGATAGTGGAAATCTTTCACACAATGAAAAAAAAGAAGCAGCTGAATGTTAGAGTGCTGGCACAATTCGTTTTCTAAGAAACTAAGAAAGTGTTTATGAAAACTAGTTACAAGAAAACAGAAAATGCAAAACAATGACAAGATCAGTGGAAAAATCATCCTCTGGTCTCTTCTGCACAGGTAATTTATTCTTTCAAACAAATATGGGCTTCATCTGGGGTAAGGTTAGGATTCTTTGAAATAGAGGTTTCTTTGGGGTTTTATTTTATTCTTTTGGGGATGCACAGGCAAGTTAAACTCTTAAGCATGTCTTTAACACACAAATTCTTCATCATTATAAATAAAGTCAGATATGCCTACTTATTAATCTACCAAAATAAAAGAACCCTCTGAAACCCAGTAAGTACTCAGCAAGCACTCTGTTAAGCAAGAAACCAAGGTTTTATACCAAAAGAAAAAAGAACAGTTGAACCATAAAACTCAAGTAAATGTCCCAAGCAGCAAAAATACTTTCTGACAAATTTCCTTTTGGGGAATGTATTTAAGCTTTTTTTCTTATGTCCTGTCCTCTGATATGCTTATTACAAATGCCCTCGCATATATAAAGTCACTAGTTAGAAAGTCAAAGCTGGAGGCGAAGTATCTTATTGCTAAGATGTTGATGTCTGAGGCGTTCGACAGCTTCTCCCGTTAATGCCAAATGCATTATGAAGAAACAACTTCAATACATGTCATGCTCTCAGTTAACAAATGAACCTTGGAAAAGCTGTCAATTAGGGAGTATCAGATTGCATAGCTTAAGCCTGTTTGATTGTTTGCAGAGCAACAAGAAAACCAATCCAATATCATCTATCTTCTCAGGGTGTCCAGCTTCATGCGGTGATGACCGTGTATTTCTATAGCGGTTGCGAACGCTTGCCTGCCAAATTCAGAGGTGTAACAAATTCAGGCTTGATAACCTTTTAGCTATGCAATATGCCATGCTACTTCTCTCTCGCAGTATGGAGGGAGCAGGAAAGGGAGAGGAGACGTACAAGTACAAGCTCTCTTGTAACATGATCACAGATATTGTCTATAATGAAGTTTATGGTGAAGGAGAGAATGAAGGGGTGGGACCGCCTGTTCCCAACGCATGTACATATCGCTGCTCAGAGCTACTCGAGGAAAGCAGCAAACTCGCTACATTATCAATTAGTTAAGGAATACGAAAAAGAGAGGTAAAAGTAACTGGATCGACAGAGAACCTCATTAAGTCCCGTATTCTCAAAAACTGTGTCTACCTACTATTAGGTTTGCATTTCCTATTTTATGACATTCTGGCCCATCTTACAGATAGGGATTCAATTCAACAAGACATTTATGCAGAAATCTGCCTTTCTGTTCTCATGAAATTAATCTTTAAAACAAAAAGTGTCATTATCAGTTGTCACCAATATCTAGGATTTTATCAGGAGTCTTTCACTGCCTGATATTTCCCTAAAAATCTCAGTTCACACATCCCAGTGATTATGTGAGAATCCTGACTGTCTTTCCTGAAAGGACAATTTCTAGCCCTCAGTTGTTATGAGAAATTTCAAACTAGGAGCCCAAAGGGCTAAACCCAATACAGCAAGTAAACGGGAATTGGAATATTAAAGTGCAAATTATTTTTTAAAATACCTCTCAACTGTTAAGCCAAACTCATGGCTTAGGGATTTGTTCACTGATATTACACAAGACAGTTTTTAAGACTTCTCTTTAAATAGATCAGTATGGGATATTAATATTATTGGGGACAGCAGGGACAGAAAAGCGAAATGGTCACTGAGGGGAAAAAAAACAAACAAAAAACCCCAAATGACCTGCTCATTTTTGCCCCAAAATATTCAGCCAATGCATTTGTACAGTATGGCTCTAAAGTCAAAGCACTGCGAATTTGCCACAGGGGAAATGAGGTGCCCAAGTTTATCTTCAAGCTTTCGAGTACAGATCTTTCAACCAAGCAGGATGGAACTGCTATTTGCAGGAGGAAGGGAGGATCACAGCTTGTAATTTGCCAATACAAGTAATAATTTGTTCTATTTAAACCTCTGTGATTAAAGGAAAAATTATATACTGGCACTTAAAATATGACACTGTTTTCAGTTTCTGTAGAACTCAAAGTTCCAAAATTAGTATTAAAAAGAAAACCAAAGTTTGACTAAATAAATCCCTCCTCCTTAAGTTTTTTTTTTGCCTCTGTAGGTGGTAACTGAAATATTTTCACATTTAACTTAAGAATCAAATATTACCATGTTTGAATGATACTGGTGATAAAATAATGGCAAAGAACACAGCTGCATTGATTTTTATCTTATTAAGTCAGTTTTGAAAAACATTGATCAATCTTCAGCATTGATTTTTTTTCCTTCATTTTGTCTCTGATGCTGGGAAATAAGATCAATTTCTAAGTTCAGCAATAAGAAGAAAATGTCAGAAGACATTTTAAAGAATGTTTCATCCATACAGGTTAAACTTTTCCTTTTGATTCTGATGTCTTGTGTTATAAGAAAGCATTTAAGCAGTAGTGGTTACATATACCCCCACTCTAACTGTTGTTGCCAAGGAAAGACCAAAGGACATGGTTGTGCTCTGCCACATCTCCTAACTCAAATGAAGAGAAATCTGATTGCCAGGAACTCATATACCTAACCCTACCTAAGGCTGTAAGGCGCTAAAACTCTTAGTCAAAAATTTGCAAGCTGAAAAGCATATCACCACGTATCAAGATAAAAGCTGATCACTTCTATGCATGCACAGATACCCCATGGGCACTTCATAAAAGTACAGAGTAAATTACTCCTCCAACTGCTTTCCAGACCAACTTGATTAAATGTATTGCAATAAATGTATACTCTAATATAGATATCAACGAACAAAATGTTATGAAAGAGAGAGAGAATGGGGACTGTTCTTCAGTACTGTATTCTGAAGGGACCTGAAGGAGGGAAACCTGGAACCTGGCAGGTTGAAACTGGACACAGGGGAGAGGCACGAAGCGAGTTAACAAGATGCTGGGGAAGAATAAGGAATTAAAATTAAGCTTTAAAAATCAAATGAAGAAAAATATAATAAACAGATCTTGGACTGAAGAACTAGGATATGTGAAAGCTAATGGGGAAGGAAAAGGAACGAGTTACAGGATTAGAGGACAAAGCAACCTTATTATACCTGATAAAGCAACCTTATACCTTATACCCTGATAGTTAGTCCAGTATAAATACATCTACTGAATAACTTAACTGCCAGAAGTCACCTATTTTCTCAACAGTATACTTTCACCTGTGCTTGCTGTGAGATCCGGGACTACAGAGAAACAGGCTTTCTTGACATCCGGCCAACTGCCCTGTGACACCTCCTCCACTAGCTAGATCTTGTTTTCCATAATCTTTTGACAAAACATCTTTTTAGATCAGCGTTATTTCAATGATTACTCCATAGATGGCAGCACACACTTGAAAACAACAGCAGCAAAAATCTAAATACAGATGTCATAGTGTTACCCAGGGAAAAGGCAAAAAACACAATCTGTTTTAGCTCATAAACATCTGGGTGCAGAAAATGGCATATAGATAAAAGACTCGGGAAATGGGGGGAAATCGACACAATCACCAAAGACTGCAGAAGAGAGGAGGAGGAAAGGAACAAAGATGAAACCAAGCTGAGAACATTTATGTTCAAAATCAAATATCATGATTGGCAATAAAGTAAAAACAAAGTTCCAGAAATATTTCTACTAATCATTAGTTGTGTAAGAGCTTGACTTAACAATAATAAAAGCTTTTAGGCTGAGATTCTGAGCATGATAAATACAGCCAATTTTTCTAAAAGGATGTATTTAAGAAGAGCTATTTTGTTGTAACCCTAAAATATCATCAATTGTCTTTCCAAACAAATATATATAGTGCAAAGTTGCCATTACATGAATGCTATTCACAGAACTTTATTTAAGCCAACGAGGCTTTTTGTTGCTGTTGAAAATAAAAGTATCCATAGTTACAGTGCAAACTCAGAAGTCTGAAAGCTCTTGTATATCGTATCAATGACCGCTTAAACTCATATGGAAAAAAACCAGCAAATTTATTGTACTTCAAAACAGCATTCAAAAATGTTGGACCAAATCCTGCTGATCCTTATTATCAAACGCTAGTAGTGCTCCTGTACTGAAATGGGTAGACCTCAGTGTACCAGTTATTTGCAAGACAGAGCCCCAGCAAGCCTACCCTTCAAGAGGAGCACTTCATAAAATGATGAGTCTATAGCGAATAAAATCCCAGGCAGTAGAGAGAGAATAAATTATAATCATTATTAGACCCAATTAATGAACACATCTGCTTCAAACCAATTTATGGTAAGGGTATAGAAAGAAATCTCTTTGGAGGTAAGTGCCACTAAAACGGTAAGATTTACTATACCCTGAGGTTATACATTTAAGTGGTTGCCACTCTATAGCTGATGTACAAATTATCCACAAAGATCAAATGATCCAGAGTTTCACACGTTCACACATGGACTTTTTCTACAGGCCTAGTAAAACCCTCCTGAGAGTACACTTCTCGTGATATCGATGACATGTTCTACTGAGCGCCGTAGGTGCATCCCTTGTTTGCTAATCACCTGTTGCAGCATGGGCAAGCGAAAACGACTCTCTATCTTCTGAAGTCAAGCCTATACGACTGACAAGAAAACAGTGATCACAGGTGCAAAAAATGCGAAAGTGTATTTCTCTCCGGAGACTGCAAGCAGTTAAAACTGCCAGCAGTGTAGACACTGCTAACGTGCACACAAATGAAGTGATGAAAACACTTTATCAAGCAAATAAGATATCTGGGAACACAAAAGCTGCTTTAAAAGGGAGTTTGGGTGGTTTAATCTCTTTTCACAGACATATCTTAAAGATTGACAAATGCCATAAATACTAATACTTGTTCTGCTCTGAATACTACCCTAAAGAAAACCTCATTCCGTTGAAACTTCCCGCTCGCAAATGAAATTCCACAAGTCTATATCATAAATCAATGCAAAATACACCACAAATGCAGCGTGAAACCACAATAATCAAGAACTGTCCGGTCCTTCTCTAAATTCAAGCAAGCCCTACGCTGGCCCAGTGTGACATTTTATCCTTGAGCTTGTGGATTTGATGCCCTATCCTCAGCAGGCCCATCATTATAGGTTTAATTAGCATTTTTAGTGATGCCCTAAAAAATCAGAACCATTTTCTTTATATCCATTTATGAGACTACAGAGTATAATAGATTGCAGATAAGAGTGAAAAGTAGACAAGCTGCTGAAGATTTCATATTGCCTGTACAATTATTATGCAATGTTGCAGTTAAATTGTCAATCTAGAGGGGCCTTTACTAAGGGCAGTAATATTCTATAATTCCTAAGTGATGAAAATTACAGCATAATGTTTCTCACCATCCACCAGTTCATAATACATTTAGTGTCACTGCTCATTCTTTTTTGTGCATTTCTACAGGAGAAGAGTCCAGAGGATCTCTTCTACCTAGACTACATTTTCCCTGGTAGTAGAGAAGTGTGGGAGTCAATTTAAAAGACAGGATATTGTTCACCTAACTTGTGGCAAGAAACAATTTCTTCTTCACAGCACTGAATTACTAAGTATTGCTGGAAGTCACCTTTATGCTATGTAAGAATACACAGAATATTTGTGCCACTATATACTGCTAGTTTTTTTTTTTGTTTTATTTTTTGAAAGTGCTTAGGCTCTGTTGCTACACAAGAAAAATAGTATAGTTACCAAGCCTAATGCATATCAGTGTTTACTAACATATGCTATACAGCAATTTTTGATACATATTTTTTTCTTGTTTGGGTTGCTCTGATCGAGTTGTTTTCTCTATGCATCTTGCTTTCCCTACCCTATTACAGCTCATCTGTCTTCCCTTTTGCACAGTTCTTCACAGTCCATCCTGTGATGGAGCCTATCCGTCCTATTTAGTGGGAAGAGATTAAATGATTAATTTTTCCTTTCATCAACTACTGGCCATCTGAATCTTGGCTGGCTGCCGTAGCAGGTGCCTTCCCTGGCAAATCTCCGTAGCTCTCCTTCTCCAAAATCTCACTTAGAAATCTTCTCTACCACATGAACAAGAAGAATGATCAACAGACTGCTGGCCAGCACCTTCTTATAGTTTCTTGTACTCCTCAATCTACATCCATGTGATGCTCATGCTTTTTTTTTTTTTTATTACACCATGCAGCAATCATGAGCCCACCAATCCTCTTACATACCACCATCCTTTTAGTAGAACATGGCTTCATATTTAGGGGCTTCATGTTAGGATGAGAGGCTTCATAAAGGCCTGGCCTCTGTAATTTCTTCAGTGCAAACAAACTGATGGTCAGAGTTCTTTGTACTGAGCTGGGGAATCTCACAAATGCTCTTTTCTCCCTTTCATTTCTGACTACTACTTTCACATACCTCTGGGTAAGAAAGAGAAAGGCTTGAAGTAGTGAAGAATGAACTTTTGAGACAACTTTTAGTATCCCTTTTAGATGTCAATAACAGGAAGGACTAATTTGTCATGATTATAAAGATATTCATTGACCTAGGATAAGAAACCATATCTATTTTCACTAGACAGGGAAATAGTTTCTGCTTTATAACAGCAGGCTTTGAAGAAGCGTTATGTCCCAGATCTTGTGCTAGCAATGACTGACCAGTTGTCTCTACACCCATGAAATTCAAAGACCTTTTGTTCAGGTGAGGAAGAACAAACATAATTAAGGAAACTTCAAGGTGGCCATTCAAATGTGTATTTTTTTTTCCTCTTTTTTCCACATTCCTCCCATTTTCTTGTATAGCTAAGCGGTCAGTTGGAGATTACAGTCCACACAAAAATCCATTCTTTTCTTGGAGCACATGGTGAGGAAATAGAATATTGTATTACCCTGAATTGTTTCCTCCTTTTTGAATCACACTTGGATAGGGGTCTGAAGTTTATTTGCAACAGCCTTTTTATAATGGATATAGCTTCAGTTCCCTTGCGTTTCACTGGGAACTGCACCCATGCCATCAGTGTCATCAGTGACAGATTTGGTCCTCAGAATACCAGGAATATTCACAAGCACACTAAAATCATTCAAAGTAGGCCAACCTGAGTCCTAAATCTTTGACAGTGATTTCTTACCATAAACAGATACAGTCAGCCTGGCATCTTTTCTCACAAGACTTGGAAGCTCTGAAAGCAGAATGCATCTTTTCCAGCACCCCATTTGTTACCACAGTTATAATTCTGAGGGAGCATCCTAAAAGAATTACAGTGGTATATTTAAAATATCACCAAAAGGTAGAATAAATTGTATTGTGCAGCAGACAATGAAAGAATTACCTTCTGCCTTCCTTAGACCTATGTGAAGGACCTCTTACATCCCCCAAGTGGGTATTGAAAATTATCAACAAGCTGATAGCACATTCAGCCTTAGCATAACGTCGTTGAGTTTAAAATTTTTGGTGTAACGAGAAAAAAGGTCAGCGAAGTTGCTACCCTGGATTTCAAGAGAAAACTTTCAGCTACTCAGGGAGCTAGTTAATGGTGTCCCCTGGGAATCTGCTTTTGAGGGCTTAGGGGTCCGTGAGTGCTGGGCAGTTTTTAAGAACCACCTTTTAAAAGCACAGGAGCAGGCAATCCTGTTGTGACAGAAGTCAAGCAAGCAGAGCAGGAGACCAGCTTGGCTGAACAGGGATCTCTTTGTAGAACTCAGGAGGAAAAAGAAATTGTATGATCTCTGGGACCAAGGCCAGGCTTCAGAGGAAGCTTACAGAGCCATGGTTCATACATGCAGGGAGAAGACACGAAAGGCCAAAGCTGAACTGGAGTTGAAACTGGCCAGTGTTGTGTCAGACAACAAGAAAGGCTTTCTTCAGTAAGAAACTTGCAAGAGGAGGTCCAAGGAAAATATTGGACTGATACTTGTTGAAGATGGTCACCTGACAAATAGGGATGAAGAAAAAGTGGAGCCACTCAATGTTTCTTTTTTGCCTCAGCCTTTAATAATACTGACAGACCTTGGGCTGCCTGGTCCTCTAAGTTGGAGGACCACAACTGTAGGAATAGTAATTTTCCATTTGTAGACACTGACAATGTAAAGGACCAGTTGTATCAGTTGAATGCTCATAAATCCATGGGGCCTGATGGGATTTATCCCAGACCACTGAAGGAGCTAGCAGATGTTACAGCAGGACACCTCTCAATCATCCATACAAGGTCTTGGGAGTCTGGGGAGGTCCCTGTTAACTGGAAGCTAGTCAACGCTATTCCAATTTACATGAAGGGTGTGAGTGAAGACCCAGGAAACTACAGACTCTTAGTCTAACCTCGGTACCTGGAAGAACTATGGGGAAGATCATACTGGGTGCTATTGAAAGACATTTAAAGGACATGGCAATCATCAGGCCCAGTCAACATGGGTTAAGAAAGGGAAAGTCCTGTTTATTTTGATACCTTTCTACGATAAGGTCATCTGCATACTGGGTGAAGGGAAGGCAGCGGACGTAGTTTTTCTGGATTTTAGTAAGGTGTTTGATACTGTCCCTCACAGCATCCTTCTGGACAAGTTGTCCAGCTGTGAGATAAGCAGGTAGATGGTGGACTGGGTGAAGAACTGGCTGAATGGCAGGGCTCAAAGGATTGCAGTGAATGGGGCTACATCCAGCTGGTGAGCGGTTGTGTTCCTCAGGGCTCAATTCTAGGGCCAGTTCTGTTGAATCTTTTAATCAATGATTTAGATGCAGGAGTTGAATGCACCCTTAGGAATTTTGCTGATGATACTGAACTGGGAGGTACTGTTGACTCCCTCGAGGGACAAGAGACCTTGCAGAGGGATCTGGATAGACTGGAGCACTGGGCAATCGTCAATTGCATGAAACTGAACATGAACAAATGCCGGATTCTGCACCTGGGACAGAGTAACACTGGGCACCAGTCTAACTTCGGAGAGGAGTGGCTGGCGAACAGACCTGCAAAAGGGATCAGGGGGTGCTGGTTGACAGGAGGGTCGAAAGGAGTCAGCAGTGTGCCCTGGCAGCCATGAGGGCAAACTACATCCTGGGGTGCATCAAACACAGCATAACCAGCCAGCCAAAGGAGGTGATTATCCCGCTGTATTTAGTGTTGGTGCAGCCTCACCTTGAGCACTATGTGCGGTTCTGGGCCCCACCATTTAAAAAGGATGTTAAGATACTTGAATGTGTCCAGAGGAGGGCAACAAAGCTGGGGAAAGGGCTGGAAGGCATGTTCTCCAAGGAGCAGCTGAGGACTCTGGGTTTGTCTGGTTTGTAGAGAAGGAGTCAGAGGGGCGACCTCACTGCTCTCTACAGCTTCCTGAGGAGGGGAAATGGAGAAGGAGGTGCTGAGCTCTTCTCCCTGGGATCTATGCCAGGATGTGTGGGAATGGCTCAAAGCTGCATCTGTCATAGGAGGTCTGGACTTGATACAAGGAAACATTTCTTTACTGAGAGGGTGGTCAAACCCTGGAACAGATTTTCTGGAGAGGTGGTTGATGCCCCAAGCCTGTCAGTGTTTAAGAGAAATTTGGACAATGCCCTTAACGCCATGCTTGAACTTCCACAGGATGGCAAAACCCCACATCTCTGACCCTAGCGAAGCTCAAAGATCAAGCCCTCAGTCTGAACCAGGATGTGCTCCTCAACTAAATGTTTGCAAATCTTTTTGAGGTGAGCAATACCTGTTCATTTCCCTGTGGATTGTTTTTTCTCCTCCTCATTTTTAGAAATGCCTGACCTGTTTCCCTTGGAAAAACATACTAAACCACAAGAGACTGAGCACAACAGTACTCCTCAGAGCAAACATCCCTCTGGCCCAATGTTCTTTTCTCCAAAGTGGCCAACCATCAGTGTCTACAGGAGAGCATATGAGCAATACAAGTCTACTTCTGTCAGGGTCCTGGGGGTGCTCATAGGTCTCAATGGCTGGGAACGGCCTCCCCTGGGACCCACATCAACTCCTGCCATGGGCCTAAGGGATGTGTCTTGGCTCAGCCTGGGGCCTTCAGTCCCTGCCTGACTGATGTTGTAAGTGTGCCTGTCTCTGCTCCTGTCTCTGGGATGGGCCTGGAACCTGCACTGCAGAGAGCTGCTCTCCTGGATGGACCCCTCAGACCTGGGTCAGAGCTGGTCATGTGGAACTCTAGGCACAAAATGGCATAATTCTCCTCTCCTCCTTCTCTCCTCCTCCTCTCCTCCT
>VZSZ01006438.1:130232-213913 GCA_013398815.1 Ibidorhyncha struthersii | reverse complement strand
AAAAAATTCTCACAGGGATCCCTGTATAAATAAGAGTCAGCTGGCAAGCACGACAGGTATGTGGGTAACTCATTCAATCCCTTCCGGCTTTCAGATTAGCTATTATTAACCAGAGGCGGAGAAAGGCACCCCAGGATGCTTTTTCTGCAGCTGTCTAAAGATCAGCTCCACAATACCTGCCTGATGGGGAGAGCTCCCTCAACCCGCTGGAAAACAAGAAAGAAAAAACCTAAACCCACCCTGAGCAACACGAATGACTCTATTCATTTTCATATTCAAACTAAATTATTGGTAATTGTCTCTACCTGCCATGAACATTGCTGCTGCTGATGAATCTTACACTTCCATGCAGCGCATGGGTCTGCTCAGTTTTTTCTCCCTTGTGTAAATAACGCTTTTGACCCAGGGCTCACATTCCTGAGGAAATCTCTTTCCATTGTCTGAAAAGCAGCAGGTTTCATAAAACTATAAGCAAGGGAAGTAAGTAAAGTGTCAATCAGCAGGCTTAAAATGTACTTGTTGTCAAGGCAATGCAACATCTCTCACCAGCAGTCATGTAGCTTTTGCATATTACGTCCACCTCTCATGCAACACTTTGTCTGTCCATCAGAGCCCAGAAAGGCTGAGTAAAGGAGCCAGCAGTAATTTTACGGGCACACAGCAGTAACAAGCAGACCTGAAGATGGGGGTCTTTATGGAAAAGCTGTGTGTGCAGAGGGGAGTGCCCGACTCACGCCGTAAATAAAAGCACCTGGAGCTCCCGCTGAGGTGGTCACTGATAAATACATCACTGATTTTTAACACCAAATCCGCCATCACCCTGTCGGGGCCCTAAGGCACTGCCAGCCCTGACTGTCCCTGACCACCCCCCTGGGACTTCTCTCACCCTGCTGGCAGCCCAGAACCCCATGTCAGGACCTGTGGCTGTCAGCCCCTGCCCCAGTGTCATCAGGTCCCCACAGCCCTGTCTTCCTTGGCCCATCTGCGGGCCCATGTCCTGTCCTGTCCCGTCCCTGTCCCTAGTGAGGTGCCTGGTGCTCGAGGCTGGGGCTGTCACCTGGCTGGGGCGGTGGGACAGGTTGGGCTGCCAGGTTCTGCCCGAGCGGGGCACCCAGGGCTCCTGGTTCCCAGAGTGCCCAAGCCCTCACCACACCCCAGATATCTGTGCTTTCATGTTACTCCTAAGTTGTTTTTTTTTTAAAAAAAGCAAGCTCATGAAATTGGGATACATAACGGGGGGGGGGAAAGTTTGCAATTAGAACTCTTACATCTTTCTGCGAGAGATCTAATATTTCTAAAGCAGAAGATAGAAATAACAAAAAAAAAAATCAGATTCTCTTATAAGTTGAGCAGAAATAGAAGGTCACAAAAAGTGATTTGCTTTTCCCACGAAAAAATTTGACCAGCTATCAGTGACTAATGGATCAAACAGAATATTGTTATTTTATTGAGAAAGGACATATTCTGAACCATCTTTTATTCACTCCTTTGCAGAAGTTGTTTCATTTTGCCTAATTTTGCAATATTAAAATTAAGGTCAAAAAGGACCGTCTCTTGTCAGTTACAAAGTTATTCAACTGAGTCCACTGCATTAATTACAGACTGCATACTGCTGTACAAATTATGCTTGAAATAAGAATGAATGAGAAAAGCCAAATTAGTGTGTGAAATATTTATCTGAAACTAAGATTTCTGCATGCCCCTCTAGGAAAATCAATTTCCAAAATCCAATTGTTTTTTCTTGTAGTGACAAGTAACCAGCCAGCAGTATTATTGCTATTTTATTGATGGGTACAGTAAAAGAATACATAAAAATATTTTCTGTATACTCATTTACAGGTTTTTCTCCATGTTTCTTCATGTGACTTTGCTTCAGTTGATGTCTATTCCACTTAAACTTTCTAAAGATAGTCTTGGTCTGTGAAAGATCTGCTTTGATTAAGACATCCTTCCTTTACACTGCAAAAGTTAGGAAACTACATCACCATGCTACAACTCTTTTTTTTCCTCCCAAACACTAGAACCAACTAAATTAAAAAGACACGCTTTCCCCAAGCTCAGGTTCTTGGAAGTACATCTGCAGGTGCCTCAGTTTTACTAACCATTGCAGATGCGCTGAAACGTAGAAATTAGCTTTCAAGTCAACATATACGTACCTTCTCCCTTGTGCACCACACATTTTAAACATCTGACAACAGTTTTACTTTAGGACGGTTAATCATCCATGAGTATTTACTTATAAAAGCCTGTTTTCAAGGGAACCTAACTAGACCATAAAAATTTGCTTTAGGCAGAGACAAGCACAAAACAAACGTTAATGCTTTTAGTTTTAGTTTCCAGAATAATAAAACTTCATTTGAGCACTCCGAAGTCATTGACACCAGTGGGTCCAGTAAAAATAGCTTTTACTTTTAAATTAAAGTTTACGAACCCGAGTGTAAAGATGCCCAACTGTTCCGATATTTATTTTAACTCTAAGATGCTTCAGAGAACAGACAAAGTCTGACAGGAAAGACTTTTCTTGAGGAGGGAGGGGTTCTTATTACAAAAAGGCTCCCTTTTCTGTGTCTCACAGACCAGAGCTGTCACTGGAACAAAAGTCTGTTGTAGGTCATGCTCCTGTAGTGTTTCTCCTGCACATCAATGAAATTTCAGAGGGGTGTTTTCAAGTGCACTCTGTACACATCTGCCTCTCCTCTCACTAACATCACCATCAAATTCCCTGGGGCCCAGTGGGAGCTCAGGTAAGTCACACTGGACATTTTCTGAAAAAAATATTAACAACGGCTTACACATACAACATTGTTTAAAAATAGAAGCATTCATTTTTTCTAATGCCACCATCCCCACCTTTCCCCCATGATTTTTTCTTTCTTACTTCAAATGTATTGACCAACTGCCTAAACCATTAGTTTCCCATTTTGTCTGATAAAGTTATTTGTAGGCAGCTATAAGAACAGTGATCTTTACACTCAAATAGAATTTTTGTAGTGTAGTGTTATACATACAGGATATTTACATAAAGGCGTGATACACTATCCTGTCTGTAAAACTGTTTCCCCATCCATTTCTACCCCAGACTTGAGCCTAACAAAATTCCTTTAAGAGTTTCTTTATATTTTTTAGAAGCAAAGAAACTGCCACAATCGAACTGTTTATTTGCTAGAAGCAGGTGCTTACTTACAATGTACCGTATGTATAAAGCATCCCGAAATCCTAAGCACTGCTCTCACATGCTACCGGGCATATAATTTATACACAAGCGCACATAGCATAGATTTCCCACACCTTTAGTCCCTCTTTTCTGTTTTTGTTTCTTCTTCTTTCTTTTTTTTTTTCCCCCGATCTGTTCACTCCCCATTCTATTTTTACTTTCTTTATCCTCTGAATATTTTTCTATTTGTCCTCTACATCAAGCGGAACATCCTGAGAGCAACATGAGTTAAACAATGTTTATATAGCTATTCATATTGCAGTAAGCATACGAATTCAAGCCTACACAAAGTCCTCTTATTCATAAATAAAAGAACAGTAGGGATGGCCTTGGACTAAGCCTCCGATCTGACCTCCCCAGAACTTGGAGGAAGTTCAGATCCAACTTGACCTTCCCCAGTCAGGACCATATATATGTACAAGTAAAACCCATCATATTTTAGACAAGAGTTACATAAGAAAGGTATAAAATACTGAAAAATATATAAAGAATGAAGAAAAATGAGAAGTGCATATTGGGACAAACATACAAGTGACTTGAAAAACGTAGGGTTTTTTTTGACTACTCAGAGTGCAAGCAATGCCAATAAGACTTACTAAGCTAAGGCACGTCAAGGCAATGTTTCTGAGCTTGGCATAACATTTTGACAAGTCTTTTAAGGCCTTAAACTTTAATGAATATGGAAGCTATAATAAGAATGCACGACATATACAGTGTGTGTTTGCTGCCTAATAGGATGTTTTTCTACCCGAATGTGTTCTGCCTGTAACCTCCCAAAATGTGGCTGAGTAACCTAATGAACACACAAATGCTCTTAAACTCAATTCTTTACTATAAAAGTCCATGTGGTTTTATCACCTGTGTACACAAATGCACCCATACTTCCTACCCATCATAAATACCAATCAGGAGAGAAATAAGGAGTCAAACTTCACTCTCATCCATTCTCAAAAACTGCAGTAATCTCATTTTCACCTTTCAATACTCACACATACAGAAATGCAGGTGTCTATTTCTAGCACTTCTAATACAGTAAGTTAAACGAAACAGGGGTCAGGAACCATGTTTGATAGGAGGGTTCAGGTGGCCTTTTTAAAAATTAAAACCTCCTGCAAATGAGGTCTTGTCCCCCTGCAGAGAACGGCATTCTTCTGGGCAGCACAATTAAACAAGTGTCTTCAAGAAGCGTAAGATTTCTCATCCACATGGACACGAAAGTTCAGATAGTGCTAAATATTCTCCTTCCTCTTTCCAATTATGTTTCCCATAAACACATGCACCTTCCTGCTGATGCATAAAACATGTCTGTTCATCTGAGCAATGACTTAGGTCCAGAAAGCGTTAAACAGTACACAACTAAATCTTTTTAAAATTCTACTGAAGTAAAGGGCAGCACACACAATTTTGAAGTTGTGTATATATTTCTAGGACAGATGTCTTTGGCATATTCCTGTTGTAAAGCAAATGTTATATTCATTCTTTGTTTTAAAAAACACTTACAGCTAGACATTTGGAGAAGACTCAGAGTGGTTTAGCTCTTGTACTTTACAGTTTACAAGAACAGACCTATCTTTGCACTTCTGACTAGATGAAAGCTGTATTTTAAAACACTTATTCACTTTTTATCTAATTTGTCTTAATATCATAAAATGGAAACACCCTTTCTAACCAGCAGAAACATCAATCAGTTTAAATGGAGTAGCCTTCAAGTAATTTCCAACAGATATCATTATATTGCTTTTTCTCCCCCATAATAATAAAAAAGTGGCACAAAATACTGTCCCCAGATGACTTATAAGCATATTCTTTCCATCCGTCATATTCCTGGGAGCATAACAGTTATAACACCATGGTTAATAACTTCCTCTTCAAAAATCATGTTCCATTTTTGAGAACATATTATGGGTCTATAATGAAACTCAGCAAAATGTTCTTTATTTGATAACACTCAGTTTTTAGAACTATGTAATTTTCTCCAGGTGTGTAAGAACACACCCACACAGCAGAAAAAAAAATCTGAGGAGTTTTGGAAGGGGAAAGGTCCTACAGTCAGAGAATCCTACTTTTTCACACGACTACTTTTATCATTGCGATATATTTATAGTTACACACATGGACCTACGATCTTTAAAATAAACTATCTTCATTATGTATTACATGATATATCATGTTTAAGTGATATTTCTTCACAGAAATCACATCAGTAACTCAGAGATGAAATTACTTCTGAGAAGCTCTATCTTTTACTCTGGTTTCGGTCTTCGCTTATTTCGACCAGGGCTATTCAATTGTAAGCAACAGACTAGAAGCAATTCTGTTTATTTCCTTTGAATATTTCTTACAGTGGAGGAAGGAAGTCAGACTTCCTGAGTGCCACTCAATTGCAGGTAGTGAATATTAAGGCTCTGGCTAGCACCAATTAATGCCCATTTTGCAAAGGCTGGCTGGCGTGCCTTGCATGACCTTCTCTGTCCTTGGAAACAGTAGAGTTTGTTTGTGTCTGATTTAGGAAACTTGTTGCTTTGTGATGCAGAAACAGGAGTCAGGTAGGAAAAATGCTCATCCTGCTAGCATACCTCCCTCTGCTTATGACTCTCTTCCAAGTCTTTTTGTGGCTGTCTCCTCAGCTGGCTATGTCTCCACCTACCACATCAGCCGTGTTCTTGCCTCAGTGCCTGGTCTCCAGAGCACCCTTCGTGCCAACTTATGTATGAAGGTCCAATGCGAGAGTCCTGCTCCTTTCATTCACAGTTTGCAATGAGAGGCCCAGATTATTCTGCATTATTTAAACAAGTGTTTCCACTAATTTGACTGGGACTAGGCAGGTGAATAGGGACAAGCATGTATACAAGTGTGCACTCGGTGAAAGCCTGTACAATCAATGAGAAAAGGAGACACAAAATAACAAGAAGTACCTTCTGAACACAGGTTACCCATGTAACCCATACTAAGTGCTAAGGAATAATTTACTACACACAAACATACAGTATCTGTGATTTTTAAAATACTGGATTAGAAATAGTCAGTGACAGCATAGTTTTTATACAGGGTAGTGCACGATCCAATCCATGCACTGACATCTTACAAGAACAGAGTGCATTATAAGAGTACTGGTGAATATTTGCATTGGTTTAACATAAAATCAAAAACAAACAATAAAGCAATGAGTCTCCAAGAATTACTCCCTTCTTCCCCAATAAATCAAACAGAGAAGAATCCTCTCCCCTAGTTTTGTCCCCTACATGAATAAACACTGCCTGGGGAAGCAGCCAACGCCACAAGCAGAGTGAATGGGAGTATGAATGTGTGTAGGGAGAAGCAATTGTGGTAACATTACGCAAAGCGCTCCCAACACACTCATACAACTGCTAGAGACTGCCACACACCTTCACAGGAAACCCGCTGCATTCAGACACTGATTGGGCAGTATTTCCCTGAAGTTAACAACTGGGATGGCTGAGACCCGGGTGGTCACCTCAGGAGTTACTGCAGCTTCTGCTGAAGTCCACAACTGTGAAGTGCAAGGAACAACTTGGGTCCTCTGAAGATCAAGCACACATGAGACTTGCAACAGATACTTCTGCTATGACCTTAAAGTTCACTTCAATCTCCTTGTCGATCTACCATGGGTCCAGATTATGAGCATCTCTTAACATTTTCCCTAAACAATACAATAGGGCATCAAAACCTTCATGTTTTTATCCCAGTAGATAATTACCCTATCCATACTACGTTAGTTCTTCATGTCATTTATTAATCCTCTCCTCTAGCCTGTCTTAAGTGTGTAGCACTCTGCTGTCCAGTCCATAGACGATTTGCAAGATCTGCATTGCCTCTCTCTTCTCTTTGCATCTTTCCACCACTTTCATTCCTGCAGAGCATTAGATGCAAATGTTTTCCCTCCACTTCCAAAGTCATGGCCAAAGTTGGCCTAGATTACAGACCTAACCCAACCCTTAAAAATCTCCTCTGCCTTACCTCTACAAAAGGACAGACGCGATTCTGATTTTCTGATAGTGTATTCAGTCTCTTCCTCCATGCTGAACACTACACTTCAAATATTTTATTTGACCCATATTTGTGAAGTATCTTAATTTCAGGGGGGAAATTAAAGATAAAGAAATGTGTGCTGCTGAATGAACATTGAAATTCTGCATTTTTAAACCATTTTCAAGAAATTTGGCCTCTCTTTAGAACAGTAGGCCAGCAGTTTTTCTGAGAAAGGAAAGAATCGATTACTTGCTTAGGGATTTATACAACATCCACAGTTAGAGATTAGTTCAGACAAGAAAGGGGGAAAATACGCCTGTCCATCCAACCACAAAAGTTTATCTGACTACACACTAAAGGAGCAGCAACATACTGCTATGCTTGAGTAGGCTGTGGTCATGACAGCTCATTGGACTGCGACATGATATATGAATTTCCTAGAAACCTCACAGAATTGAGAACAAATCTTGCTGTAAGCTCTGTTATGTGATATCCTGGATTTTCTTTTGCTTAGTCGCCTATGAAAGACTTTGATAGCTATAGTCATTTTCCCTTCTGCATTACTAACCTACGCATTAAAAAAGTCAGGAGGGAACAAATATGCATCTGCTAACGTCTCCTGTAAACTGCTTTTTGTTATGACAATCAAAACAGAAGTTGTAATATTCTGATGAAATGAAAAACGTTTTATTGGATGGCACAACGCCCACTGCTCATGCACAGGGGCAAAAAGCTAAAAGATGTAGATCTCTAATAATTGTCCGCCACATCCTGACAAGTTCTTCTTTTCTTTTGTTCCTGGATATATTCTTCATTAGAAACAATCAGCAGCTGTTATAACTGGCATAAATATATTTGCCCAGTCTAAGCCATGACATTCTCGGGTTCCAACATGAGATATTTTTCTCACGCTTAAGAACTGAGATTAATTAATTTATACATATCCACCTTTTCCACAATTTCTCCTAAGCAAGCTAGGATGAATTTTCGACTACTATAGAAAAGTGAGCTTTCGTGATTTTTCTGAGAGGATTAAGTGCTTTCAGTAAAAACCTCCATCATCTCTAAAGGTCACTCCTAATCAAGCCACAAGCACCAAGAAGTGGGACAAAAGGTCCCAGGTGACAGGTCACTGGTGACAGAAACCTGGAAAACTGGATTCAATTTTCAATATGGTATTGACTCCCTGGGTATCCGGGCAAATCATTTCACTTCTTCATGCCTTTGTCTCTCTCTCTCTCTGTAATGTAAGAGTAATACACCTTGAGGTCTAGCTAAAGATTGTGACGTGAGATGTAGTCTGAGATTCACTAATGGAGGGGAGAATGAGAGCCTATACGAAAAGCGAAGTACGTTATTATTCCTGGTCTTACGTGTTCTAAAAATAACTATTTCCACCAAACACTTTATATGTCAGCTGCCCCTCATGATCAAAAGTTTTGAGAATACACATAGCCCTAATGACCTAATTTAAGATATATAATTTGAAGAAAAGAAATCATGCTACTGCAGTATCACACTCTAGTATAAAACTGTACAGACCAGTATCAAGCATGTCTAAATACTAGGCTTATTTTGAGATTTACTTCACCACCATTTCCCCCTCTCCAGGATGACTATAAAGCAGGAATTATGAAAATAATTAGTGAAGAGAAGGCATCTTCAGGTAAGCTCTAACTGACTCACCATTGGATTTTTACCCCTCAGATGGGAAAATACGTCCAATTATAAAACAGTGGCCTTAAAATCACCCTGCATTTCCAGAGTCCCACAGAGAAACACTGCCAGACTTCAAGGTGAGGAGATCTTGTTCTCTTTCCCCTAGCTGAAAGTGAAGTTTGCACAGGAGCAACCAGATGCAGGCTCTCGGCAGGAGACGCTTCTGGGCTTCCACGAGGAGACACCAGCAGGGTATCAGTTTCACTAACCTGCAGGGGTTGTCTCAGCCTGTCTCAGAAACATGAGCTCCTACCGTCTTTCAAGATGAGAGATTTGAACATTATTATGCATGGGTTTCCAAGTGCTACAGAAATGAGCAATTACATTTGCTTCATTATCTGAGGACTGTGGCTCCGGCTGATGCTTGTGAACGTTGCTGTCCTTGCCACAAAAGAGCACGAATTTGGAGGAGGAACACCTCAGCTGCCCATTTGAATTGTATTACCAATGTCAGTCAGCTTACCATAGTGCTGACAGTTATTTCTGACCATTTAGTGCCTTTTAACAGACTATACTAAATAGCTAAAACTGATCCAATTTCCTAGGTGGAAAATAGATTCTATTTCCTAGAATAAAAAAAAATGAATGTTTAAGTATTTTATCTCCTGAGAATTTTCTAGGGATATGTTTGACAGTTCAGTGTGCTTCCATACTGGAAGCACTTAAAAACTTCCTAGACTATTGTTGGAAAACCTGTTCTCTAAATCAACAGCTTCACAATGCCTTCCCAAGGAGACACAGAATGCATTTAGTACAGTAATAGCACAGAACTAGGTTTAAGTACAAAAGAGAAAAAAGAGAGACTTTCACGAAGGGTGTTACTATTAATAAATTATAACAGAGATTCAGTGTTGCCCTGATACTTCTGCAGTATCACTGATTGCTTGTGAACAGGTAAGAAAGGAGATCCGTATGTTAGGTACATGGAAGACCAAGTGACACAGGCTGAATGGCATTATTAATTCAGTTGATATCATTAAGCTTACAGAAAATTGTTAAAATACGTGCAGAAGAGATGGTGAGGTAATTCCTTTAACTGCACAGGCCCTGAAGTTCACCGTCACCTGTGGCATATATCATGTGGCACAACTGAGTAGCCACAACTCAGGCTGCTGCTCAAGAGCTCTGCCTGTGGCCACTCATTTTGCACAACAGGACTATACCAGACTCTCCACATTCCCCATGGGATTTCAAGAACCAGCGAGCATAGGTGGGTTAAGGCTGCATGCAGTAGCCTGCACACCTACAGCACATGGAAATAACTCCCACAAAATCCTGAATGGACAGGAGGGTCTGGGACTTCACGCAGAGACTTACTGGCCCCTCGGAGACCTACTGAGTCCTCCCTTGATGACCTTTTAATTGCTTTAAGTTTCAGCTGATACTTTGGGTACAGCAAATATCTTATCAATTTTATTCCCAGTTCCCACGTTCCTCTAACATAAACGAGACAGACAGCTCCTCCTTAAAGAAATTCACCAAGCTCACAGCTAATGAGACTCTGCCTGTGGCATCATTGTCACAGAAGACTAATTCCAGATCTTCAGCTGCTCTGACTTCACTCTGAAGTACCTCCCCCAGTTGAGGAAAAACTGCTGGTGGTTACAAAGAGGAGAAAAATGTACCACTTTTTACCAGAGAGGCTTCCTCTTTTCCCTGCCCCAAAAGGAACGTGATAGCTGAGAAAGGACTGAACAAGGTGACCTAATTATTAAGAGCCTAAGGAGACATAAACTGCAATGCAGCTTTTAGATGCATATATCTAAAAATCTTTAAGTTGCTGTGAGGTAGGAAGACCTCAGACTCATAATGCAGGGGCACATTTCATTGCCAACACTGTGGTTCACTGTGGTAAAAAAGTCTGCAAGCTAATTATTACTCAATCTGATAATTTATTCTTTGATGAGAATAAAAGGATTCCCCTCTGGGTGTAGCTCCTTCTTCTCCCTTAGGTACCTGACGTTGCTGAAATTGAAGGCCATAATTCAATTAACAACGGATGGGAACTTTTAATGAAAATTAACCATTCAGAAACAGATGTTGATGCTGCAGAAATACAGATACTCCCTATGAAGCATCACTGGCTGTCAAGTGGATGGGAAAAGAGACATCTTAACTTGGAATTATACACCAGATGAGATAGTATACTTACATCTGCGGACCACAATTCAACGAAGTGCTTAAGCACATGCTTAGATTTCATTAATCTGCTTTGCCATATGCTTAAATTTATTCTGTACTTATAACATTACTAGCCAAAAGGTATACACTTTCACAGTAGCAAAACTTCCCTGATTGCTAAACCACCTTTGGATATCTGTGATTTCTTACAGCAGACGCAAAAGTGATGCCTACATTTCCGGATATAGTAAATAAAATGCAAACTTGTGAAATGGACTCCACGGCTGCAGCTGGAACTAATGCTAACTGTTTGCAAAGTGGTGCTGCTGAAAGGCTGGCCACAGACCACCATGGCTCATGTGGTTCGCGGTTCAAAATGACTAACACAGATGCCAGGCTTCAAGTTTAAAAAACAGGAAATGAAGGACAGTTGGAAACACAATCATAGAATCATAGAATCGTTAAGGTTGGAAGGGACCTTTAAGATCATCGAGTCCAACCATTAACCTAATCTGACAAAACCACTTCTAAACCATATCCCCTACATAAGGTCATATGCTGGCAACTTTTGAAAGTTTTACATTCACTTTTTGGGGGAATACAGTTGGAAATACAAAATCAACATAGTGCGCTCTGTTTCGAACTCTCCCCCTCCTTCCCACTATTCCCTTTAGGAAAGCTGTTGTGGAATCTCATCAGACAGATAATTAGGGACTGTTTTCTTTCTAATTTCTGATGGAAATTTATCCACCACCAGTTTAAAGCAATTTAGTCTTGTTCTAACATTGGCCTTGAGCTTAAACAGACTGTCTATCTCTCTGGCATTTACTCTTTCAGTGCATTTAGACAGGAATCATTTCTCCTTTCAGCACTTTTTCTGAGAGGTTACACAAAAGGCTAAAACAAATCTCCCCTTATAAGGTAAGAAAAACTTGAAGAGAGATCAGAGTGGACAGAACTATTTCTGAATGTGACCACAGTCTTCTATATCAAAAGATTCTAGATTCTTCTCAATAGATACTTGTGCAATGGCTCTACCACACCTGTTCAATCCACCTGCATCTACACTGCCAGGGCTGCTCTGGGCAACTTATTCCTGTATGTAATTATCGTCATAGTAGATCTTTTTTCTTACAGTTACCCAGAGTGTCCCGTTTCAGTTTAGGACCACTGTCTCTCAATCTTCTCTTTACAGATTCTGGAAGACTGCTATTAGGACTACCCAAATCCTTCTGTTCTCCAGGCTGAAGAAGCCCAGTATCCTCAGCCTCTTTTCACTGGGCATGTGCTCCGTCCCCCAAAGTGCCTGTGTTTCCCAAAGAGCTGCTATCTCTCTATCAGATCTCCAGCCGTATGAGCTACCCTACCACTTCTCAGCTGTTCCAATGATTTCACAGTTCTGTGTCCATACGTGGAGCTCCTGCTGTTTGTTTCCTAGACTGCATGCATTTGTATACAGACATTTGAGATGGGTTCTCTTCTGACTTGTTCTGTCTTTCCTGAGGGCGCTCTCTCACTCCATTCCTCTGCCCCTGGAACTTATCACCCTTAACCACTACTCCCTCACAGAATCACAGAATGGTCAGGGTTGGAAGGGACCTCTGGAGATCATCTAGTCCAACCCCCCCGCCAGAGCAGGGTCACCTACAACAGGTTGCACAGGACAGCGTCCAGGCGGGTTTGGAATGTCTCCAGAGTGGGAGACTCCACAACCTCTCTGGGCAGCCTGTGCCAGTGCTCCACCACCCTCAAAGTAAAGAACTTCCTCCTCATGTTAAGATGGAACTTCCCATGTTCAAGCTTGTGCCCATTAGCCCTCATCCTATCAATGGGCACCACTGAAAAAAGACTGCTCCCATCCCCCTGGCATCCTCCCTTCAAGTATTTGAAAGCATTAATAAGATCCCCCCTCAATCTTCTTTTCTCTAGACTAAAGAGACCCAAATCCCTCAGCCTCTCCTCATATGAAAGATGTTCCAATCCCCTAATCATCTTTGTAGCCCTTTGCTGGACCCTCTCCAGCAGATCCCTGTCCTTCTTGAACTGGGGAGCCCAGAACTGGACGCAGTATTCCAGATGCGGCCTCACCAGGGCAGAGTAGAGGGGGAGGATGACCTCCCTCGACCTGCTGGCCACACTCACTTAACTATAAGCTGTCACCCTCCAGCATAACCCAGTTTAAAACCCTTCTCATCAGGTTGGCCAGCCTGTTGGCAAAGATGTTCTTTCCTTGCTTTGTCAAATGGATCCTGTCTCTCACTAGCAGTTCTCATTCCTCAGAGGAACCCATGATCATAAAAGCCAAAGCACTTCTTGTGACACCAGCTACACAGCCAGCTGTTAACTCACAGGTTGTGTCTACACCTGCCTGAGCACATTTTACCCTCATCTGCAGGACCGAGGAAAACACTACCTAGGCTTGCATGTAGGTTCACCTTTGCCTAAAGAGATCTTTTGATTTACTTCAGATTTCCCTTGGCAGTGTCACTGGTGTCCACGTAGATGAGCAGCAAAAGGTAACAATCCAAGAGCCAGATGAGCCTTAGCAGACTCTCTGCAACATCCTGGATCCAGGCCCTTGCCAAGCAACTCAATTCCTGTGAAAGCATGTCTGGTCAGCACATGGGTGCCTTCGTCTCCCGCAGAAGGATATTTCCAGTCACTGTTACCTGCTGCTAATGCTCAGTTTTCACAGACGGAGCTTGTTCCCTTTCGTTGGCTATTAGGGCACTTTACCAATTCTGTAAATTTAGATCTGAGGATGGAGCAGGAGTCTTTCTTCTGATGCCAAGTCACAAGCTTCCAGACTCCTTTTCTTGCTTTTAACAGGAACACATTCACTCGAAATACCTTGATTTTAGGATTAGAAGTAGGAAGCCCATGCTCCCATGAAGGTCATTGGGCCCAACTGCACTGTCGGCAAGTATTTCTGATTGCAGTTGACGTGACAGTGACAGACGCATTACAGTCTTAAAAGACTGTCCTGGTTTGAGATAAAACAGGACCAATTTTGTTCAGTAACTTTGCTTCTTAGCTGGGCCTCTTCTAACTGCTGAAATTAACAGCATATTGTGCAGACGATGTTCACTCTCTCAGAGTGATAAGACCAATGTTTATAGCTGATGCCCAGGCATGGTATGCAGAGAGGCTCTTGCTTATACTTATTGCTAGAACAGCCAAGGCCAACCAACTTTGTTATTTGCCCCGTTGGAGGGTCGGAAGCAGAAAAGCGCAGTGGGGTCCCACCTGCGGGGAGAAGCGGACAGGACAGGTGACCCAAACCTGACCAACAGGGTATTCCATCCCATCTGCATAGGAATCCAGCTCCCGCCCATCACTGAGTCCAGCCTGGGACTGCCCCAGTGCCAGCCGGTGTCGTGATTGTCATCCTGGGAGCTTGATACGGTTTTGTATATTTTTCATTATTTCCTTTTTATTATTAATATTTCATTAAAGTAGTTTAGTTCCTTCTAAACTCCTAAGTCTCTTTTTCCCTCCTCTGCCTCCCTCTTTGAAGAGGGGTAGAGGGGAGCATCTGTCGGTCCCATCTGGGGTGCCCCACATCCCGAGTAGCTGATTCAGCCTAAACCACGACAAAGACATTGAAGAACTCAATCCCCGACCCCCATCTCCTCTTGGCATATTCTGTTACAGCAAAGAGAGAGTGCTGAAGTAAGGTAACCAGTTGTTACCAACATGAAAAAAATTCAGATTGCAAAGTAAATCACTTCCCAGGGAAAAGCTGCATAGTTCTAGCCAAATCTTGTTTATCAGGGTAGTACAGCATTTTCCCCAGAACCTCAGATATTACTAAATATTATAATTCTTTTGCGCTGATCCTTTTTTAGTGGTAAGTGTAAACAGAAAATCCATACAGTTGACACCACTGCCCTGGCAGATACAGAATTAACAGTGATACTCTAAGGGATTGAAAAGCCTAAGTGATTTCACTAAGGGATTAAATTTAAGAGATAACATATTTTCAAATATAACTGAGGCCAGAATATGGATGCTCACCTTCTGCAACTTCCAACTAAGGCCAATACTCAGATGTGAGCAGAAAGGACCATTTTTAAGTTTTCCTCTAAAGGAATCTATAAACCCTTCAGGCTTGGTCAATCATTAAGTATTCATTCAGCATTCTAATGTTTTTTTGTTTGTTTTTTTTTTTTTTTGTAGTAGATAATAATTTATCACCTACTATCACTTTAATTTTTATTGTCATTTACATTCAGTCTAGAAACAATAATATTGATTTTCCCTGCTACATTTTTAATTGTATGCCATAAAATATTTTCTATTCATTTTCTTTCCAGAGGAGGCTCTGTCACAGATTACAGACTTCTGGTACCTGCTCATTTCCCTACAGAACTTTCTGTAATGCCAGGGAGGGATTGAAAAAATCCCATACCCCTGAACTATCACTGAAATCCATTTAACACTCAAAGAGAAAAGCTCTTATTAGAAAACTTGAAATTCACCTACAGCAAGGCAGTAAGATGCCTTCAGAGAGACAGTGTCACTTAGTGGGTAGCACAGAACCCTGAAATTTGAGCTAATATGATAAAGCTGAACAGAGAGTTACAGCAACAATAATTTAAGGGTGATGCGCAGGAATGCTGCAGTAGACACCGCCCCAATAGCTTCCAATACTACACAGATGAGGTCACTTTGGTCATTGGTACAACAGAATCAAGAGGAAATGCTGTGAGATCCAAGAGGAATACATGATGACAAAAGGGCATAGATGAATTAATGCTTCATAGCATAGAATTGTAACTGCTGGGAGGAGACAAATCCTGGGAAAAAAACTTCAGGGCAGCAGTGGCTGCTTAAGTTAAAGCAANAACCAAAGCAATAATCATAAAAATACTATAAAATACATCTGTAAAGTACCAGCCTATCAGACCTTCATACAGACAAGCATTTGAATAATTTTTCTTTTTTACAGTACAAAACCCCAGCACCTTGTAGAAAGCTTATACCATTGAATCCTATCATAGAATGGCTTGGGTTGGAAGGGACATTAAAGATTATCTAGTTCCAACCACCCTGCCATCACCAGGGACACCTTCCACTAGACCAGGTTGCTCAAAGCCCCATCCAACCTGGCCTTAAACACCTCCAGGAATGGGGCATCCACAACTTCTCTGAGCAACCTGTTTCAGTGTCTCACCACCCACAAAGTAAAGAATTTCTTCCTAATATCTAATCTAAATCTACCCTCTTCCAGTTTAAAACCATTACTCCTCGTCCTGTTGCTACACTCCCTGATAAAAGAGTCCCTCCCCATCTTTCCTGTAGGCTCCCTTTAGGTGGTTGAAAGCCGCTATAAGGTCTCCCTGGAGTCTTCTCCAGGCTGAACAACCCCAACTCTCTCAGCCTGTCTTCGTAGCAGAGGTGCTCCAGCCCTCTTATCATCTTTGTGGCCCTCCTCTGGACTCACTCAAACAGGCCCACATCCTTCTTATGTTGGGGGCCCCAGAGCTGGATGAAGTACTCCAGGTTGGGGTCTCACAAGAGCGGAGTAGACGGGCAGAATCACTTCCTTTGACCTGCTGGCCATGCTTCTTTTGATGCAGCCCAGGATACGCTTAGCCTTCTGGGCTGCGAGCGCACATTGCCAGGTCACACTGAGTTTCTCATCAACCAACACCCGTAAGTCCTTCTCCTCACAGCTGCTCTCAACCCATTCTCTGCCCAGCTTGTATTTGTGCATGGAATTGCCCCAACCCATGTGCAGGACCCTTGCACTTGGCCTCGTTGAACTTCATCAGGTTTGCATGGGCCCATCTTTCAAGCCTGTCCAGGTCCCTCTGGATGGCATCCCTTCCCTCCAGCATGTCAACTGTTCCACAGAGCTCGGTGTCGTTGGCAAACTTGCTGAGGGTGCACTCAATCCCAACATCCATGTCACCAACAAAGATGTTAAACAGCACGGGTCCCAATACCAACCCCTGAGGACCAACCACTCGTCACTTATTAAAGTACGTACAAAGTATTTAATTCTGCTGATCAAATTTGGAATCCATATTACAATCTTTTAAAATGTTTCTTTTTTTTTCATTCAAAAATGTATTCACAAAAAGCTTGGGAATTCTCTAGCTTTCTACAAAATCCCCATATAGGATCAAAGTCCTACCTGGAAAAAATACCCAAACAAAACTAGAATGAATACACATATGCACGCACACTCCAGCTTTGTCGTGTTTTGTTACAGAAGAAAGATTAAATGAACACATAGCAAGTGAAAATACTTCTGTGGTCTTCCTCAGCTTACCGCTATCACCAAAACAGAAGAAAGTCTTACCAGTTTCCCATTGATCTCAGTTTAAGCATCAGCTCCTACTGATAAGGAAATGTCGAAGACATTTGTTTGCTGGTAATCATTTAACATAAAGCTGTCAACTTGTGCAGCAGAAGAACTGTTTTACAGTACAGAACATTACTAATACTACATTGCACACAAAACCCCAAAGTATCAGAGCACTGCAGAAATAAGTTTGTTAAGGGTGGGGATGAAAAGAAGGATTAAGACTTCAAAGGAAACAAGTAATTGACAGGTTTGGGAAAACACACAGCTTTGAGAAAATTAGCTTTGTAACAAAAAACTTCTTGTGGTTTCCATAAAGCAGCAAAACAGATATTAGCATTTTAACAAGATCATATTGCAACAGCTAGGGGCAACAACAGAGAGCAGCAACCTCATTGGAAGAGCCTTATTTAGGGTCAAGATTCTCCTAGGTGATCATCCATCAGCTGCTGTAGTAACTAATTAAAAATTTGGATGAAGACTGAAAAATTTTGAAAGCAGAACTGTTGAAACTTACCAAACACCAGATATTGATTCAGAATCAAACTGGATGACCCCAGAATTTAGAAATATATAAGTAATCCAATTAGACTCCTTACATTATCTTCTCTTGCAGACAACCATTAAGATGTGAATTTAAAAACAGCTGCGTGATTAACATATCCTGCTATAGAGTATTACTTGTTTCTTAAGAATTATGAGCAGATGAAAATCTTTTTTAGTAAAGACTATTCTTTTTCACTTGGCAATGATGTTTTGGTATTTTCCCTTCCTCTCTGAAAGATCAGTATTGTTTTTTAAAGTGGTTACCTGCAAGCTAACAAATTGACTTACAAATTTGTAATAACCTCTTTGTCTAAGCAAAGGCTGTAGGATGAGACTTATAAAAAATATTTTGCATATGTCTTCATTATACAGAAGTAATCCATAACAATTAGATGTCATCCTCTGCAAAAAAAGTCCAGGAAAAAGGCACATAATTCCAAATACTTCATAAAGCTAATGCACTTTTAACTGATGCTAAATAAACTGCTTGAAAGGATACGAGTGTTTCAAAAGCTAATTATTATTTCTAAGATACTATGTAGGCTTTGTATATTTCATACCACACATTTGCTGATGCTAGAATAGAAGAACTAAGTTATAGCGAATTTAGCGGCTAAGAGACTAAAAAATCCCCCTAAAATTTTCCTTTTGTAATGGTGAGAAGCAAGATAGCAAGTAAATCTTCCTCAGGTCAAGATGTGATTGAGAAAAATGAATTAAATTTGGATCACTGATATCCAGTAGAACACGGAAATCCTGTGGTAAATCTGAAGCAACACCACTTCATAGCCATAAATTACCATGAAATAAACCTGAGTCACTTGGACCTAGAGCCTTTGGAAGGTCACATTTACACAGGCCCACTACAAAACCACATGATAAGAATGACTGACCGATCATCAGCTCAGCTGGATTTTCCCAGGGAATAAGACAAACACAAATAACTCTAACAGTCTTATTTTAAGAACAAAAGTTGAGCTGTAACCAAATCCTCCAAGTTTCTTACCAAAAAAGGAAACTAAGGCAGCTAAACTACCAACATAGCAATTTTTTTTTTTCTGAGAAGCCATTTAAACATGCTACTGAGGGTCGGGAAGCACAAAAACTCTTTCTGCAAGGGTTTCTGTGAAGGAGTCAGGCTCCCAGAGAAGGGCTTGAGTAAGACTTTTCCATTGCTAATATTTTTTTTAAATTGGCAGTGAACGGCTGAATGGCTGGCTTTCTCATAGAAAAAGACAATAGGAAAAATGTCATAGAAAAGCACATTCAAGTGACCTACAAGCAGCTTGAGGCACAGAGACACACTGCTTTGTCAACTAGATTAAGTTCCAACAGTGCTCTTTGAGAGCAGATACTAAGCAGGAAAGACAGACAGCCTTTCAGAACAACAAATATTGTAAGTACTAAATGTATGTTTAAATATTTTGTTTAAATACTAAATATATGTTTAAACCCCTTCCTTGGCAACTGGGACCTTTTTGCAACTGAACCTACCCACAAAATGTACTAATAATATAGGAAAAGGAGACATCAAAGGTTATCCCCAAATTTCTGAATTCGAAAGTTATCCCCCAGAAGAGGCACACTCACTAAGGATTTTCTACAGAGTACCACTACAAGCCAGATTTGCTTCTTACATATATGAGGCGGTACAGAACTGATCTGATAACTCATTCTTGAAGTTCCTGTGAAATTCAAGGAAGTGGCTGCCAGAAGAAAACTCAGAAATTGAAGGTATATACCCTGAACTTCCCTCTACAAGCACGGAAACAAAGCAAACCAAATAACAATGGCGTAAAGAATTGCACCAACAAACTCCAGTAACGCTTCCAGTCTTGTACCTTCCCTCACTTATATCTATTGCAATGTCCCCATCCAGGAGCAGATGTCCCTTCCTATTCACTCCGTCTGCATCTGTAAAATGGCTCAGGTAATACTGTCTGGACCTCCAGCCAACTGACACGGCACTGCTCATGCGCATATGGCTGTTCTCTCTTGTCCCCAAGAGAAGGCGGTACCCTCCAACGCCTGTGCTAACCCCAAAATGTGACCAGGCACCGTCTGCGAGATTGATTGCAGGCTCCCAACAAAAACTGTGCTTGGGACCATGCTAAATAATTAGCTGCACGGCCTACTGTATGGCAATATTTATGTTAATCAAGGGCCTTACTAATACTGTTGTTACTATTACCATAATACTGTGTTCCACCTCAGTGCAGAACTGAGGATGTAATGGCATTTTGTAAAAAACTAAACGAGCCTCACAGTACCCATTCAGAGAAGGATTGGGGTTTTATACAATTTACAAACTAGGAGACTGTGAGATCAAAAGACTATACAATTTACTTCTTTCCAATGAAATGGTAGTAAAAAGCCAAGAATAAGGGATGGGACTCCTGATTCTTATTGCTCATGTCTAGCTGCTGGACTGCTATCTATGATGTTAAATTATTCATCGTTTCTCACAGGGAAGGCAAGAATGCACTCACAAGAAAAGCTGTGTGCAAGGAAAAGGGTTATCAAAGTATTCACACACTCTTTCAAAAGAGTTAGCTAACTGACAAAAATATGCTGCTGTAACACATTTTCATGTGTAGGTAGCAATTCTTCTCTACATCCCAGGGCTGGAATCCTGTGTGGGGAAAACTGAACTGCTCAATATAATGTAAAAGACAGGCCTCATTAACTCTTGGACATCTTCTCATTTCTTGGTCATAAATCCTATTACCTTGTATTACAAACTGCCATAAAACTCACAGATAAAAGATAATTTATGCTCAGTGTACAGAAGCTAATGTTTCTGTACTCCTGAGAAGCACACAACCAGAAAATGAGAAAGTATGTATGTGAAACCTTAAGTCATTCATATTGAGCATGGCTAGCATGATAAACATGACTCTAAGGGCCTAATGCTCTTCAACCAGGGTATATTCTAATTGATATTACCAAAATTTCAAGCATAAAATGTATGGACTGTTGCATAAAATATCCTGCTTATAAAGACTGATTATTCCTTATTAAGAATTCAGGCTTTCCTCCCTCCACTACAGAAAGACATATGATAGCTATTCAATACTTTTTTTTTTCTACTCTTTTTTTTTGTGGGTTTTTTTAATTCCAATCATCACATTAGAAAATGCTTAAGAGCAAGCATCACCTCCTGGAACTCTTACACAGCCTCTTTATTTCTGACTCCTATCCTAATTAGTGTTGCATGGCACACAAAAACTAACAACCTTTGGAGCTGGCAAAATCAAAGGCAGTTCAATTTCTTATTTGCTTTTTCTCTGAAGCAATTTAAAGTCTTTGGACTTTGGCACTGATTTTAACTGTGTTAGTTATCTGCTCAAAGGAATATTTTGCTTTACTGAAGACTGAGCAAAAGATGCATTAAATTTAGGCGTTTGTCATTAGTTTTCCTTTCCCATTCAGACGAGAGAATATCTTTCACTGTCAGCTTACAACTTCTGCAGTTACACTATGTTCTCATTGCTTGGACCCTTCCATAGCTGCACCTCATATCATGCCTGTTTTCTTTTCTTAAATACTTGTTCAGTAATTTGACCCGTATACAGTTTCATTTATCTAAATTTAGATACCTACAGTGTATACCTAGATCTCAGCCTACCACTCAGTTTCTCCATAGAGTCAACAGAGACAGGTATTTATGGGGTGTAATTCTTCCCATTTTTTTTCCCTCTTCTCCACCTCTCAGCTTAGTTCATCCTTACAGGTCAGAAATGAATATAAAAGAGTATACTTCCTTGTAGTTTTCTTCATTTTCTGTGTGAAAACATTTTAATCAACATATTTCAAAAACTTGGACTGTCAGTCGTCTATTTCCCAAGAGATGCCCCAGTACTCAAAATGCCAATTACCCTTACATTCAGTGCTTGGATAATTTTATTGGCTGATGAGAAAAGGCTTTGTTTACCTGGTCCTCCTTGCTTGGTAGTCTGCAGTGGATTCCAAAACAGGCATTGTCTTTACTGTCTTCCTCTAGCACCCTGAAGACTTTTAGCAAGTCTATTAGCCTGTTTCCTACAATACTGTGGACCCTTTGCAAGTGTGTTAAATATTAGTATATTTCTTCTGCTGTATCCCTCTCTATCAACAATGTAATAATGTGAAATGACTCTCTCTCAAAGCAATAGATTTTATGGTGTACTTACTTAGATATCTACTCACACTATCCTCCTCTTAGTTTCTGCATTAGTAACTAAAAGTCCAGCAGCTTGACTTGTTATTCCCCTTTGTATCCTTCCCAGGGCTGTTACGGGATTACCAGTTTATCTGCTTTATCCAAATATTTTAGCATCTGTCTAAGTACACATGATAGAAAACCAATACTAGTCTCCCGCTATAGTGAATGGAGGACTAATGTTATTTTGAGGAAAAATATGGTTATATTTTGCTTATATATTTTATCCAATAAAGATCAGATTCTTCTTCCCCAAGAGAGAAAGGTTTCAGATCTACATTTTATAGAAAAAGCAGCATGCTCTTAACTTTATCATTTACATTAGCATTTGAATCTCAAAACCTTGCTTCATTTGTTGCACAGTTTCCAGACTTGCATTTCAAAAAGTCAGTGGGTCTCCTGCTGCGTTCAACTCCCTCCTACCTTGATTTTAAATTACAAAGGGGAGAGAGGAAAAAGAGAGAATGTCATGATTGTGGCTGTTTACAAGAGCAAAATATCATGCTGAACTCCATACAAAAAAAAAAAAAGAGCACTTGCAAGCTTAGGATCCTCTTTTCTTTCTGTGTATAAACTACTCACTTGATTTTTATCTAAACTATGCAGCATTAATGTTATTATCTGGAGGTACCATGACAGTTGACTGAAGATGCTGACAGTGATAAGTTTAAACCAACACTGAAAAGCAATTTTATGTCAAAGTTAGCATTAAGATTGTTTAAACAGCCTGCCCCCTATATCTGCCCTTTATTTCTGAATGCTAGAAACAGCCTGAAGTTACAGAATTCAGTGACTGGCAATGCAGACTGACAGCCAGGAACGGGAGAAAAAATTAATATCCTGTGGAACTCTCCCCATCAACACAAAAGTATCAAATGCTTCTTGTACGGCTTTATTAAAACCAGAACATAAAGAAATTTCAAGCAAGCCCAAACAATTAGCAACCTCCTATTTCTATTTAAATGCACAGATCATGTTTTTTCTTTCAAGTTCCAAAGGGTTCAATTATTCATTGAAGATTCTTCTGAACACAACCTTGGGCATGGCATTTTAAAGATGAATGAAAAGAATTAAAAGTCTTTCCAGTCCAAGTAAGGGATTTGTAAGCTAAACTGCGAATTCTCCATCTTATTTCAGCTTTTCAACATGTTCTTAAAGATATTCTAAAACTAATTTTCAGTAGTCAGCGAAGTACTGCACCCACAGATCAATCACAACAGAGTTACTCCTCACTTTCAGATTTTGACCACAGTTATCCTTTAGCTGTCTTCCCCCCTCACTCTGCTGCCTCTATCCATTTACCTGTGCAACTAATGGTCAGTCTCATTCCTTGTCATACTGGCAAATGAGCTCCTGCGCCTACTATCTTTCCTGCAGAAACAGTGCTTCAAAGTTGTTAATACAGCATCTGCCCCTGTGGATTTAAATCTATACTCTCATAGAACCTTATTAATGCTTTTCTCAAATTACAATGAAGCACGTGTGGTGCAGGGTTTTGTCAAATTTATCTGTGAATGTTATTTATTTTAATGAAATAAGCTTTCCAAGATAAAATGGGAAAATTAGTTAAGCTTCTAGAAACCCTGACATCAGGAAAAGATATTTCCAAACAAATAAATGAATCACTGTTAGAGAAGACTCTTTGATGCTTAGATTTGCCTTTAATTTAAATCTTAGAAGCAGAAGCCCAGCAAGATCTTTTGTGTGTGTTGTTTTATGAATCAATAAATGGAATAACGGACCTGAAAACCCACAAAAATAACACACCTTAAATAAATTCCCTCGCTGATCCTAGCTGGATTCCCATCATAACAAACTGCACCACCACATAAGAGCTCTGCCTGACGCATTTGTCAGGAACTCCCTCATATCTTCCTCTTACAGCTTTCTTTTGTTTCTCTTACTGCAGACATCCTTATTTCTACTCAACATGCAAAAGGGCTGTGTGCTAAATTTAAACTTACTGGAATCTAATTAAAAAGTTTTAAAACTTTTTTTTTTTCATTTACAATAAAAAACTCTGTATTTACCCAAATTCAGTTTTCATACCTTCTGGATTTCTGTGTTCCTCCCTGTCCTCAAACCAGAACGCTCTCCTTTTAAACAAATCTATCCTGAACAAATTAAACACAATCTTTTCCACGTCAGGAATGCAGAGCCCATCATTTGCTGTCCACTTCCCTGCAAGATATTTCACATTTGGGCTCTGACCCTATAGATTACAATCAAGAAAATGAGCGTTTAATGATGCAAGACCTACCAGGTCAAGGTGGGTAGAAGGTCAGTTTTATTATCAAGTAACTTTTCACAACACTTACAGGTTTAAGCAGGTAAATCAGCGAGCACTCCTGGAGAACTATCACTGGAAAAGGAGTGATATTTGTTGCATGAAAAAGCGTTTCCACTGATGCCATTATTTGGTCGAAGCGTCCTCCAAGTCCGCCCAAAGTCACAATCACATCAATCTAAAAGATAAAACAAAAACAGTCACCGAGAAAACTTTCAGGCATGATCTCTAGACCCTGAAAATCAGCAATGAAATCACTTTGGGGAAAAAGAAAGAAAAAAATAACTACTGACTATATAAAAGTAAATGTCAAATACAGTTATTTGCTCCTATTACTGACAAATACCATTATGTGATTTCTGAGGCTGAGTATTAAAGCTCAGTAAATTCATGACCAACATGTGGTACTTTTAAAAAGGACATAACTGTTCTCCCTAAAATACAGGCCAGTCTTTGCAGGTACTTATCTGTTGGCCCTGAATATATAGAGCCTAAGATATATTACTCCACATCTGGCTGTGGTATATCTGAGCCTTAGTATCCCCAGATCTTAACATCATTTCAGTATTATCCTCACAGTTTACAGAGCAAATAAAGGAAATTTCAGGTTAGGGCCATTATATGTTGTTCTCATTCCTGCCACACAGCGTTTTAACGTACAAGCAATCCCACTCACAGGCTGGCTCTACTCAAGATTGTAACTATTACTGAAGAAGGAGGTTCCACCCCAAGTGACTGGCACGTCATCTCCCAGCTGTCAGGGACAGGGACAAGCACGGGAGCGCTCTTCTGTCCCAGTCCCAGACCCGCAGAGAGCACCGCCTGACTGCTTGCAATAGGCTACAGAGTCAGGCTGCTGCTGCTCAATTCTCTCACGCTCCATCATGACTCTGAACACTTTATTTCCTATCAGCAGAAAGAAAGTATTTAAAAGCCCTGGTCAAGAGCTTTTGGGTCCTCAGATAAAAGGTCACTGAGTGCAAAGTATTATTATTTCCATAATGTGGAACAGTTATGTTCAGTAATTGTATTTTAAAAAGGACTGAGTAAGTCCTGTCTAGAGCCCTGACACATTGCAGCAACAGAGTCTTTAGGAGCTGCCTTGGCAATGGCCATCTGGTGAAGTTTTCAACTTTATAGGGCTTAAGTCTATGGCTACTGTGATTACATGAAGTTTTACTCAACCCAGGAGCCACATAATGGTGCTCTGTGTATCTGGAACGATGTATTAATAGCATCAGATTCTATTTTTATTACCAGGGCTAGGGTTTTATGATTCTGTTGAATATTCGTTTGCATGAAAATGAAGCTCTTTTCCTTTTGGTGAAGAATTATACCATCTCTCTCATCACCACCAAGAAAATACTTGAGAAGCCAGAATGGATAAATATAACACATTATACTGGCAGCAAACGCTGAAACAAAAAAAAACAACCCTGTTCTTGTACTGCACATAACATATATTTTCTGTGCAGACTATACATCCCACAGACCTAAAATACGACCAATAGAATATGAATGGTAGGAAAACCTACCCTTAAACAGGAGACAAAACAGCAAAAGGTAAAAAGCAGGTGTTTGTTCCCAGCTAAGCCATGAGACGTTTTTCATTTTATCGATTCCATTGTAGAAACAAACTGCTTTTGTTTGACTGGTGATGACTGTCATTTAAAAGGGTGGATCAATTCTCTGAAAATAACACTACTAAAACAACCCACCAACACCAGATCCCTACCTGACACCTACCAGTAAAAATGCCCCCCACCCCAATAGAGGCCATGGGGAAAATCTGCCACATTAACGTGGAACCACCGCAAAGTTAAGCTGGCTTCGCAAAGGATCAGGACCTATATGTATGCTGTTTTTCTTGTGAGCAATGGCACTAAAGCTTAAATATTAGCCTAGCCTACCCTAGTCTTCAAAAAGCTGAGCAACTACTGTATAGTTTCTTGGTATGCATGTCTCGCCATACATGAACTTGTTTGTTTTGGCTTTGATGTTTATTCTACAGTTTAAAAGGTAAGAATGAAGGAAAAACAGAGTTCCCTGTGGCCTGTAATTAAAATGATGCAATAACATTCTGGATGTGTCTTCTTTCCCTTGTAAAATTGTCTGTATGTCAGACAAATCCTACTCTTATTCACACACGTGTACTTACTGCGAAGTACAGGATCTATCTGAAACAATGAAATGCTCACTGACTGCAGCTTTTTGGGACAGAGATTGCTAGAGTACTGTAACTTGAAGAAAAACATGACAAAAAATACTTCTGCATTTTAAAGTGTGACAGAAGTGATCCAGAAGTCCTACTCCTTATTCAATATCAACAGTGCAGTGATCTTGTGGACTGGTGCCCAAAAAGTAAGAAAACCAAACTAGCATAGAGTAGATCTGTTGAAAAGGCGTTCATAAAACAGAGGTTTGGGGTTCAGGCATATTGGGAGAAAGCTAATAAAGATACCTGAAAAGGCAATGTAGCTGTTATTTAGGGTTTGCATGGAATTTGAAAATAAAAAATACACGTACGTGACAGGTACACAAACAAAACCAGCTGGAGTATGAGAGGAGCAGGCAGAGAGAAAAGCTAAAATTCTGCACTTCTGTGATGGCTGACAGTCCTGCCTTTCACTGGATAGTCTTGGCAGCAGTGACAGGCATCCAGACATTGTAGGACTTTCAAAGCCTCTATTTGAAGGCCTAGGTATACACACTTTGTTTATTTAAAGAAAACACAGGGAGGCTAAGTCCAACAAAAACCTCAAGAACCTTTTCATCCTAAAGCTATCACCTCTGCTAAAAAAACCCACAACACAAAAATCACAAACTAGCAAAACAATCAGTTCCTTCCCTGCAATCACTGCTCCTCTCGCTGTGCCAAGCACTTAAGAAAATGGATGTGCCATGAAAGCACATACACGACTCTTGGTCATTCCAGAACCTAAGACAAACTGAATACCAAAGCACAGGACATTTATATACTCCCACACTTCAGACAGGTAAGACCATTCATTTTTCTACTATGATTTCCTACATAACACAGGCTACAGAATTATACCGTTACTGCTCATCAGCACAGCAGGTAGCATTTGACTAACACACTGTACTTCAATCGAAATGTCCGTGCTTCACTTGAATGTCCTGTCAACAGTCCCCCTGCACAATTTGTTTTCACACAGTGCCATTCATTTCCTGAAAAAAAGGATATAAAACCTGAAATAACTACAAAGAAAAGCTTAGATTATTGCAGGCACAGAGTAGAGGGCACTGCATTCTCTTAGACTATCTATAACCTGACTTAAACATATTGCACAGCATCTTAAAAGGTGATCGAGCTTTAATTTAGAAAGAGTTGAACATCTAAGGGTGGGGTTCAGTCATCTTTAAATGAAACACTTATACATTAGTCTCTGTTGAAAGAGTTTTAGGAGTGCTACCAAACAGCATAACAGTTAAAAGGTGAAGGGAATTGTAAAGAAAGACTTTGTACTGGCAATTAAGGGATGTATTTTTTCCGTCTCCCCTGAGTTGTAATTTAGGGCGTGCTGTAACCAAGGGGGGCCAAGGCTGCCACCACATCAGAACAAAGTTGCTCAGGTTCCTACTCCCACTCTTACAGAGACTACTGGAACGGACAACTTGCTGTAGGTCATTTCCAGCCGTACTAAACACTATCTTTCTGTGAAAACTGGTCCAGCTGACATTCCTCTTTCTGGTATGGGTGGGTTAAATACAAAGAAGATTTTAGCTATATGACTGAGGAGCAAGTATTTAAGGAGAAGAGTGAAAGGCCACAGGAAGCTGGGAATTGCCTGGGGTGGGTGAAAAGAAAGCAATACCTAGCTTTGCAATGTCAGCATCACTATGACACCTAAGAGTGAAGTCCAGGGCTTAAACTCACAGTGAAGTACGTCCATTCTTTTCAGAACTGTGCTCTCAGATAAGAAATCATCTCCCCAGGGTATGGGCAGGGCTCTGGACAGACAACTCAAAGGAATTTCTTCTGCATGATCTCAGTTTCAGCCAGGCAACTTGTAAACAAACATGCCTAAGTCTCAGAGAGGTGTGTAGGTGAAAGGGAACACATTTACTGATAACAACCTGTAGCACTAAATGAACATCGAAAAAGACCTCCCCTAAAAGAAAAAGGGAAGGCAACAGTAATCACGGTGCGGTAAAAGCTCTGGAGCCATGAATAAACCTCCTCCCCTCTGAGACCATGGAGACCATCCACTGCTAATACAATACTTAAGATATTTCTACGCCAATTACAGGTCAGATAGAATATCTGATTCATACATAGCTTCCTTTTAACACCTTCTCACTTCACTGATATCTTTTCACCTTTCACCGTCTTTCTTCATTTCCTACCATTCATAAGCCTACTCCTTTAATTTAAAATTTTGAAGGAATATGTTATAGAGGATAAAATTATTATAGTAACATGCATATTGTGTTGAAGTATATTATATGCTGGGATACATATATATTTGAAGTACAATATATGCTGAAAAGCAAACAATTAAGTAGTAGTGCGAATGCTACATTTATTATTGCTTTATCACTTTGACACTTATCAATTTTGACCAGCATTTTTTTTCTTCATAAGGCAATTTTGTAAACTCGGGATGTGGTTTCAAAATCCAGATATAGCCTTTCTAGTCTCTGCATCAGCTTCAGTACTGAAGACTTTAAAACATAGCAAGCACTTCCCTTGATAACAAATGAGCCCGAGTAGATTTCAGCTCATTCTCCCATAGCTGTATTAGAGATCTTGTACTGGCCAGATCGCAGTCATGTTTTATATCATCCATAAAATTGCAATGTAAATGTAATGAACTATTAAAAACCCACAACCCAATGCTGAATATATAGCAAGATACTGTCCATTTTAGTTGATTATACTGGCTCTCTAGCTCGGTGTTTTACTTAAAAGGTATGGCATTAATTTCCTACAGGAATGATATGCCCAGCCACACAGCAACATCTGAACTTTGCTCAGGTAGAATCCTCTTTAGCCAGAATTTGCTCATTGCTTCAGCCGTCTGACTCTTCATGAGAACAAGCGCTCTCAGCTGAAGGCTGCCATCCTGTCTGTGTACCTGAGATGATAACCTTCAGTCAGATTCATCGTCACCTCACTGATTCCACTAATCTTTGTATTATATTGTTGCATCTCCTTCACAAAGCATTTCTTCCTTCTTACGTTCATTTTCACTCAAGTGCTTTCTCTATTTGTAAACCTTTTAATTTCAAATGAGAGGTTCATTCCTTCTGCTAATGACAATAAGCATGCAAATAGATGGCACTTGATTGCTTAAAACAAGCAACATGTATGACAGTAATATGGAAAAGGGAAAGGTAATCATAAAATCCAGTCACAGATTTGAGTAGCTGGAAACATTTTAATCTTGGTTCTAGTACTGACTTGTGTTTACATCTCTGGTAAAAGGACTTGATTTCATTTCAGTGCTTTGGCTTTGCTCTTTCCTGCAGGTAAATGGAACATTTGAGGGTGTATATAACATCATCTGGCATAAATTTTGTGGAACATAAACTTCATAACCATTGACTTCATTCTTTCTTACTTACAGAAGCCTAATCTACAAAATCCACGTGAACTGCTGGACCCCAAGCAATCTGAATTTGACTGCTTGCTCTTGTGCTGAATTTTTCTGTATGACCTTGATCAAACAGTACTCCCTGTGCCTCAGGTAGAGTAGGGACAGCAATAACTGCTGGTCTACTAGTGCTGGTCAGGTGGAGCACAGCTCTATAATTCCTGCTGCGTATGAGATCAGGGTCATTGGAATTCCTTATTGCCTCAAATTTTCGGGGTGAAGGGCTTGTCCCTACTCCAGACTGTTACCCTGCTGTCGTGAGTAGCAAAAGTGCACTAAAACTCTTAGAGCAATCTGTTCACTGAGGCTTTGGAGGAAAATGCATGCTGGTTTTGTCCCTGATGCTTTTATTTGAGTGCATGAACAAGGATTCCAGGACTATCAATCACCTGTCTTCTGAAAAATCATGTAATCTTCTCTTCTTTTAAAACAGTATGAAAATACATTCATACCTATCAAGCTAACCTTTCTGCTCCCACAGTGAACCACTGTAATCCACAGTGCGTACTGCGGTATCACCCCCACGGAAATGTAAAACCAATCACTGTAAACTATCACGTCCCTAAGAAAGCAAGCCCTGGATCTGTATTAGCAGCGATCCAAGAGGTCCTCAAAAGATTATGCTAAAATGGTCTAGAAAATCTCTTTAACAATCTCATATCCACTTGCATCCACTCATATCCACTTGCATCTAGTGCCAAAAGCTGTGTTTGGCACGTACTGTGTTTTTAATCTCTTCATATACTGCCTCCAGGAGTAAAAAAAAAAAGGAAAAACAAACTAACTAAAAACTCCCATGAATAAATAACTCAAGGGAGAAAAAGAAACTGATCCTATCTTCTTCAGGAGAATCTGTTCTTTGTGAGCTTTGTGTTTCACATTTCACTTAACTCTGGCTGTCAGTCTTCACGTCGAAGAAATCCAGAGTGTAATCCAAACATACCTTTTACAAAGTCTTCAGATGAGTATATATAAAGCCAAAAGCATATTGTTTAAATATTGTTGACTACTTTCTTTCAGATTACTATCCAAAAGCATTGCTACACCTGAGTGCACTTGATCCATATTTAAAAACACAGACAACCAGCAGCTACAAAACTAAGATCCTCCAAAACAGCCTTCCTTCCCATCCCTCCAACATGTTTCCGTGTTGTCACAAGGTCAGCAGGACAACACAACCACAACCCACCGCTTCCCTGACAGCAGGATCCTCCACCCTGCTGTGCTGATGCCTGTCCTCTCGCACTCCTCAAATACAGCCGGCCGGTAGCCTGGGCTGAAGGTTAACACAGTCCCGCAGGGTCAGCAGGTGGGAAGGGCACCGCACAGGGAAGAGGCTCTTTGCTGCGAAGAGGCTCCCTAAAAGCCTCTGTTATTCCCCTAAAGGGATACAGATTGCGATGCGGATCAGGGAGCCTTGCCTTACCGTGGCTCCTGCCACAGCATGCTGGCAGAGAGACAGTCTTGTACAGGAAGGTCCCTGACTACTCAGGATCTGATGGATCAGAGACACTGTAAATTCTGCCTGCTAGCCCACAAACGGGATATATATCCCAAGACACATATCAATGAGAGCACGTGCGCCTATGCACACCTCCATGAGCCCTGACAACTGCTCTTTGATTTCCTTTACAGTCCTGTGGTGGGTTAACCTTGGCTGGCAGCCAGGCACCCACCCCAGCCGCTCTCTCACTGCCCCTCCTCAACAGGACAGGAGGAGAAAATAAGATGAAAAAGCTCATGGGTCGAGACAAGGACAGGCAGATCGTCAATGGCCAATTACCATCCCGGGCAAAACAGACTCGACTTGGGGAAAATTAATTTAATGCCAATTAAAAATCAAGTTAGAGAGAAAAAAAAAAAGGCAAAACTAAAACCACCTCTCCACCACCCCTCTTTTTCCCAGGCCCAACTTCACTCCTTCATTCCCGACTACTCTATCTCCTTGCTCCCCTAAGTGGTCCGAGGGAATGGAGGGCTGTGGTCAGTCCACACCAGCTCCTCTCCGCCTCTCCTTCCCTCTCATGTTTTTTCCCCTGCAGGGGGGTCCTCTCCACGGGGTACAGTCCTTCAGGAACAAACCGCTCCAGCGTGGGTCCTCCACAGGCTGAATCTCCTGCCGGGAGCCTGCTCCTGTGCGGGCTCCTCTCCACGGGCTGCAGCTCCATTCAGGGCACATCCACCTGCTTTGGCATGGGGCCCTCCATCGGCTGCAGGGCGGATATCTGCTCCACCATGGTCCTCCATAGGGCTGCAGGGTGGACATAGTCCTCTGTGGGGCTGCAGGGTGGATACCTGCTCTGGCGGGGGCTCTCCACAGGCCGCAGCTCCCTCAGCAGATGTCCACCTGCTCCGGGGGCTCTCCAGGGAACCTCCGCGGGGCAGGAGCCCCTCCTGCCCTCCCCTGGGGGCCGGCAGGGCTGTTCCTCAGCCTTTTCCCCTCGCCCCTCACAGCGTTCTGCCCTTGCAGAGCGGTGTTGAGGGGCTCAGCCCTGCCCGGCGGTGGGGCCGCTGGAGCCGGCTGTGTCCGGCTCGGGGCAGCCCGGCCTCGCCTCGCCTCACAGAGGCCTCCCATGAGGGCCCCGCCAGCTCCTGGGCACATAAACCTGATACAAGTCCCTACTTCAGCCTAACTAATAACCCTTGTCGCTTAACTTGTTATTATTTCTGCTTCTCTAGAAGGCTCAGACTGATGTGTCTGCTGCAGCCGCCTCTTCTCTCTCTCACCCCAAAACTCCCTTTCCGTTCTCACCATGGCTTCCCGTGGCTTTGTTTCAGCTCCTGCCCAGACCCTTGGAAGGCCCACAGAGGAGGCTAAACAAACCACTGGTATTTCAAGGTAGTGGGGAAGGTTTTCAATGGAAAAGGTTCGTTAGGTGAAGCGCTCCGCCAGCAGCCCGCAGGCACTCACTCACTCGAACCCGTCGGGACAGAGAAAGGCGACCTCAGCACTACCAGCGGTGAGATCTTTGCCTGTGGCTTCCTGAACCAGACGCGTCTTTTCTTTAAAACTAATTTTCTGCCTGTTTTTATTTCCATCCTGTCAGGTTACATTTGGCTATTCAAATTTTAAGGAAAGAATCACAGATCTTTAAGGGAAAACATTCCATGCAAAACACAGAAAAGGAAAGTTAAAAAAATTCCATTTCCATTAAAGGGCAATGCTTTTTTTTTTTTTTCTTTTTTTTTTTTTTTTTTACTTCATCCAGGTAAGAATTAACGTCTCAGGCGCTTTCCCTGCGTATCTTAGCTTTTAGCAACAAAGTCTGTATAAAAGGCGCCACAAATAATGCGGAGCTGTAGGGCATCCTCCCTCTCCTGCGGCAGCATCGCAGAGGAGATAATGGCCAAAGGGGCATTTGTGCCTAACTAGGACGAGACGTGAGCTCTGCTGTTTAAAAAGTTTAAACTTGGGTTCACACAGGTCTGAAGAACTCCCGATAGGTCCCAACAGAACAGTAATATTTTCAGCTGGTCTGAACATTAATCTTCATGACGAACAAGGGGATAATAGCCTGTCCTATTATACTCAAGGGACAGATATAAGACCTGAAACTAAAGACAGAAAATTTTTTCCCCGTGTCTCTCAGGCCCTATTCTGCAAATGGTTCCTCTTTTGAGTGATTTCACTGAATACTTGGGCAGTACAGATTTTATTTTTTTTTTCCATGGGAATGCAGATTTGCAGAAAGAAGTCTTGAATTTATACATTTGTTTCTAAGAGGCTGGATATATTCTTATATTGAAGGAATTAGGTTAGGATCTGGGATGCCAATTTCCTTTTCAGAGTAGGTTCAGTATTTATAGCAGGTAAGCTAAACATAGCCTGAATAATGTCAGCTTACACCCATTAGAGAATGTATTTTATTTTTCTATGCTGTCCTACAGACCATATAAATTTAGCCATGCCCTTAAAAAGAAATGAAGCATGATTTCTTAAACTGGAGGTGCTTGTGAAGCTGTAAACATTTTATGGTCACATTTAATTTGCACAAAATATTGAGCTTTAATTGTTCAGTGCTTAGTTTAAAAGGGAAGCTCGATGGGTTCTTTAGGCAAGTTGAAGAGACCATCCCCCAAGTCTCCTGCTTAGCAGTGACAAAGTCAAATTAAAAGGCAGCTGATTAAAAAAAGAACAGTGCAAGCATCCAAACTAGCAAAGCCGGGTTCCCAGTGTGGCTCTGCTATGAAGACCCTTCAACCCCACCTCCACTGAGTTTGTGCTACTGCCTTTTTTACAGTGGGAATACTGTAGGGGCCTTTAAAGTATTACCAGGCTGCCTCAATTTCACAATTTGTGACGAGTTAGATTACTGTAAGCCTCTCCGCCCCTTCTTGAACACTGCTGCTGTCAGCCAAGAGGTCCAGAGTTAAAGGTTTGGGAAAGTACTGCAGAAGACAGTGAGGCCTCAGGACTACAGCCTAAACCATTTCAGTGTAGCACCAAGCCACACACTCTTACTTTGCAACAGTCTTAATACCTTCCTGTCCCCGCCGCCCCCAGTACTCCTTTCTAGGTAAGGAAAAGAAAAAAGAGAAAGACCCACTTCAGCTTCAAAAGATTTGACCAATACTGCAATTTCACTGTTTCCTTGACTGTTCAAAGGCCATGCAATGTAACAAAAAGCGGGGAAATGTCATAGGAAAAAGAACCTGAACACAACCAGTAAGGAAGACTTCTTATATGCACTACTTAGGTTAAATAAGTTTCCCTGAACAGGATAAAAAAAGAAGCCACGGAAAAAGGTTAATTTGTTGATTCATCTACTGCCTGAAGGACCAGATCACTGCAGTTTATGAAGTTATGAAACTGTTCTCTCTGAAGCCAGTGTTTCTACGCTCACCGATGTAGAAAACTGCTAAAGGTTTTTATGAAACTATCTCACCAATAGCCAAACCCCTGTCATTTATTCTTGACGAGCATCTCAATTTAGTAGGAAGAAATCATATTTGAGATGTAAAAAATGCCCTGACTATTATAATCTGCAGTTAGTTTGCTGTACCAGCACAATTTTCTTACTATGCTTAATTATAAAGATAAACTTACATCCCATTAACTAAACAGAATTTCGTAAAAACACTTCCTGGAGATTTCACAACACCACAGTATTCACGTGTCAACCAGAAAAAAAAAAAACAAACCAAGTTATTGATGAAAATCTCGGGCTCTCAGTCCTTGAACTGCAGAGAAATTCCTGGTGTCAAAACCTATGGCTGGTCAAGATTTCCTGCTACAACGTCCACTTCCAAGACTCTGTCAATGCAAGCGCGACAGTACTCTGAGACTACTGGTAAATCAGAGTGGCCCAACTACTTTCCCAGCACGGAGGCAGTTACATCAGCAATAGCTACTATCAGGGAAGCTGTGCTGCTGTAAAGCAGGAGGGGCTGGAGCGGGGAGGAGAATCACCTCTCCTATCAAAAATAGTTATAAACAGGACAAAATTGGTGGTTACAAGGGGAACAGTAAGTCAACGGTAATAATCTTATGTTTTCTGTTTCAAATATATTCAGTCTTTGACTAAGTTGAGAGAACAGTAGCTGGCTTCTTTATTAGCTTCCACCATCCCCTGAACTGCCGAAATAAATGGTATTTTTTCCCCCTTGTTCTTCCCCTCCCCAAAGCCTGACATGGGGTTTAACTTTTTTAAACAAACAAAAATCAATGCATTCTCCAGAAACGCCACTTTGCTTCTGCCTTTTTCCTTTAAATTATCTTCATAGAACAAATACAAGCCCCAGTAGAGTATACAAGGACTACATCAGAAAATGTCTCAGTATGTGATGCAATGTGCTCTTGCAGACACCCATTTTGCATGAAATTATTCTAACACAAAGATATTCAGTGTGTCTTGATGCCCACAGCTATAGTGGAACGGGTAGACAGCCTGCTTCCTTCACATGAAATTAGAGTGTTTCTCTTTGGGAACCGGCAAATTCTGATATCCTGTATTACAAGAAATGTACTTACCCGTACCATTACAATGGGAAGCCTTGAAATAATTCAACAGTAGGAAATAGGGGTTAGATACTGCAATCCTGGCACATTAATTTGGACCTTAGAGTCAAAATAGTCAGCACTCAAGGATACCTCTGCGCACCCCGTAGGAGGGATTCACTCCTGTTGAAATGCATTGTGAAATTCTGCATTTTAGAAGTGGGAATTAACAGGAAACACTTTAGATCCATTTGTTTCTTTCTGACAGGAAAGGTTTATGAAGAGGATTACTATTAATAACTCATGAAAATCTTTTGATACAGCACTTGACAGTATAGAAACCTTTTCATTACATGTATTTAACTTCCCCTAAAATATATCTCATTTGCATTTTCTGTTCTCCTCCTATAAGGCATTAAGAAGGAAAACTCAACAGTGCCATCAAAATTGAACAGGTTCATTTTTAGCCCTGCCTCCTATATGGAATTTGGAGACAGAGCCACAAACTTCAAAGTCCTCATAAAAACTTCACACCCCAGCTCCATGCCAGCTTTGTTAACTTCCAGACTGCTTCTTCCCCTGTTTATGGCATTTAGCTACTTCCCTGTTCCCAAATCCTGGTAATGTCCTGTCCTCATTCCTAGGTTTTCCTGTAAAAGCCATTCCCGCTACTGTTCTGGGTCCCCAAAAGTTTTCAGAAATGAAAACAAGTAGTGGTCCAGCATGAAATTACCAACTACTAACGTGAAGAGAAAATTATGATTTAGTCAGGAACTGAAGCTGATATATTTACTGTTACAAAAACGTCACGTCATCAGGAATAATCTCAACTGATAGACAAAACCTAAGCTAAGCTAATTGGAGCCTGGTAGGTGCAATAATTATACACTTTCTACATCGGACTGTTCTTTATATAAAAAATATTCTCTTTTAAAGTGTTTTCTGATTTTTGTTTTAGAGTATATTCTGTTTTGCTTCAGGTCTTTTTCTTCATGTAAAGACAAACCAGAGAGTGCTTAATAAGCTGTCTGAACACTGCATAACTGAAGGTGGTACAGGAACATCACTTCATTGTCTTCTCTTCAACACTTTATAAACACAGGACTTCACTAACATTATGCTTAGTTTAGCCTCCCTCAACAGAAAAGAAAATGGACTGATTTGACACTTTCTTTAGAAGGGCAAAGCGAGAAATGCTTGCATTCATTTAAAAGAAGCAATATCCTAGATTGCTGTCAGATTGAACTTTTAAAGTGTAATTTTAAAATGGAAATGTTAGTACAGTATCCCTTTACTGCAAAGGGTTTTTTAGGAAGAGTTGGTTTGGATTTTTTCACTTTTTCATATTGACACCGATGCTTTTATCAATTTAAACATACAGCAAACCACTAAAAGGCATGTAGGTTTCAATAAAGTTCATTTTTTATATCTTTAGCTCGTATAACCAAATGAGCTGCTTTAACTTTTTTTTAAGCAGAAAAGATAATAAAGTTAAATGAAAAGTCCCAGAGCTTAGTTTTAAGACTAAATGGTATTTTAGACGAAACAGTTAAAGAGAGCGGAGTTTGTAACTCTGAGATAAAGATAATGGTTTAAAACTATCTTAACATTATGAGGATTCTTCTTGGAGCTGCATAACTGATACACACACTTCAACTTCTCACTGATGTGAGCTGCTATGAGCTGCCTGTGAGTCAGACCAGGGACACTGTTATGGAAAGAGCACTTGATGAAGATTGGGAAATGGAGGATCATCCCCAACTGTACCACTAGCATGCTGGGAAACTGTGGGCAAGTTGCTTCCATACTTCTGCTTTCTGATATGCAAATCAAAGATAACAATGTTCACTTTTAATGCAAGACCTGTTAACCTCTATGTAAGAGATATCGTAACCATGCCTATCATTTTACCAGTTCAGATGGCTTCTTGAAAAAGTTGGTGTTACATGAGAAAAAATAAAGAACAGAAAGTAGCACCAGACAGAAATTACTGTAAATAAGTTTACTTGAAGGTCTTGTAATGAAGAAAGGAAAGTACTCACATAACCACAGAATAGATAAAATAGCGATTAAAGCAGTAAAGCAAAATGTGCACACCTAAGTGTTCAATAGACCATAAACAATGTAAAAGAAACACATGGCAGAAACCAAGACAGTTATTAAGGCATTAACAAAGCATCACATAGAGCCAGGAAGGTATACTGCTAGAAAACGTGTGTGTTTATATACATACATGCACACGCATGTGTGTGCATGCATACCCACAGCCACGCAGAAAAAGAAATATCTAACAGCCTTTAGGTTGGAAAGAAACTTCAGGAGTCAGATTCTGTTGGTGGTACTTCACTGCTTCACCCACCCAATACCATGCAATTCACAAATGCATTACGGCTGTGGAGGGCAAAAAATAGGGCTGATTCTAGCTTGCACATATAAAGGGTACTGCTTGTTTTAACATTCACTGCAGTATGTAATTATAAATACATATAATTAGGTGGCTTAGAAATCACAAAATGACCCCAATGCTGCTTTCTGCAAGACTTGGCTACGCAACCAAAACATGCAATGTAAACCAGAAATCAATGACCCTGAGGACTCAGGAACTATTTTCTAAAAGTTTTTATTTGAGATATAAGGAAAAAGCAGTTATGAATTTGGCTAATTATTCTAGAAGACAGAATTACTGCTGTTTACGTTGAACAAGGAGTTCAAGAACTAACAAGGTGTTTTTTCTTCCAGACAGTCTCAGCTAACCGTCAACTCCAATTGCATCTTTCCTTGTGGTAAAGGCACTTGTAAGGCCTCTTCTCAAATTGAATTCTCCAACAACCAGTAAAATCTAAACTGCCTTTGCAGCCTTCTCTCCAGCGGGGGCACTGAGTCTCTATCTCACCTTCACTCCCACTCAGGTGACCTCTAAGCAAGCTGTTTGATGTGATTATCTTTCAGTATTCTATTCCTCTGTTCAAAAGTTATTTGTTCAAAAGCTACTTGGGGGAGCAGGAAGGAAGAGGAGAAGGAGAATGGAGGTGCAGGGACATGGAAAATAAATTATACAAACATAATTCCTTTGGAACAAAATACTGCTCCCATGTGTTCATGTGAGCTCAAAAACCTCCTTCACACAGAACTTCCATAGAGGTGACTGACAGATCAGAGTAGACATTTTATCCGTTCAGGATAGCAGATAAATGATAACTTATTCTCTAACTGTACAAACTATGTCACAGGACTGTGGATCCATTGTATCCGTTGAATGTAATTAATTTCTTAGCTTAACATATTGCTACAAGCAGCAGAAACACAGCAGCAGAAAGAGCAGTAAACACAGCATGACTGTAGTATCAATTTATTTTAAGATACTAAAGAGATACTTTCCTTGTTTAGTAACTTCAACTACAAATCACGGGGAAACAGATTTCTAGTGTCTCTTTGACATATTCCTCTTTGTCAAGTGCTCTGGATAAGCTGGACAGAGTGGATAAAAATCAAAGCTGAAGACATACATTTTTTCCTGGAACCAGGAAGACATATTCCACCTAGTTAATACTCTCAGTTAAAAGGAAAGTTTTTCTGATATTTTTTCCAGATAGACCCCCCCACACACACATTGTGACATGCAAGTTCGTACTTCAGGCCAAAAATACAAATGCAGATGAAGAACCCCTTTTCTATCCAATTCTAGTTTTCAGACCCTGACCCTTCCTTTCTTCTTAGCCGTATGAACTTCCGAAGTGACCGCAGAATTCAATGGCGGCTTTATTCTCTGAAGAAATTTGTATTCTCCGCAAAGATTTTATACCTATGGCTTGAACAGTCTGTTTTCTTACCACTTGACAATTTTTATGCAAGAATGTTACCCACAGAGATGCCTAAATTAAGTGCAAATTTAGGTATTCAAAGAGGCTAGAGTTTCAGAGGAGCCAAGTGGCTGCATCCACAAAGAGAAGCCACTAAATGCTGCAAGTGCCCAGAATATCTGTGTTATTGGAGGACCATGCACCTAGCTAAGTACTGCATCATCAGGACATCCAGAGGAATCACCAAGCCTCCTACCAATGAATTATACCAATGCTTCAAATCGGAACACAAATAATGTATAAAATTGTGATACAGTTCTGGGTTCTATTTGCTAAAGTTTCACTTATTATTTGCCTAAGTTGAATCGATGACCTCTTGAAACTCCTTCTGCCAGAAAACGCAGAAGACCAAAAATAGAACTGTATACTTTAGCCTGTCTGCATGAATCAGCTGATAGCATCTTACTATGTTTTACAGACCAGACGCTGCAAGCAGAAGCAGCTAGGATTTAATGAACATGGTACTTAGCTTTAGAAAACATATTTGTGTTAGTTCTTGCACCTCTGAAAAACTCGGATTGTATTTAAAGCACATCTTACATGTAACAGCATGAAAATACAACTGAGCTGAAATCTTAGGTTTAGTGCACTGGCATGAACTCTGCACAATTACCGCAATTACACTCTGGCTTCTACTTTACAAAGTATCATCAAGGATTACAACGCAGTATCCCTTAGTCAACTTAACAGGGCTTTACCTAGGAGAGTGATCAAAGAATTCAAAGTTTTACAAATAGACTACTTATTGTTGAAACACATCTGTAGCTGTCATGTTCCCGTTGCTCTTATTTTAACCACACATTGATTATTCATTATAAATCCTCTTGTGATAGCTTAAAAAAATCCCTCTATAGCGATAGCTGGAATTTGATAATGAACCGAATCCAGGAAACACTCAAGTTCTCCTTCATTCTAAGGGTAATTCTGTTAAGAGGGAAGCACCTTACTTGTCAAAGTCAAAACAAATCCTGGGTGTAGGTGGCTCATCTGTTCCAACAGCACTCTTTATTACTTGTGTCTTAGATGGCAAGACACTCCTCTGTGCTCTTGTGATGATAAATTATAGGGGGGGAGGGGGGAATAAACTATTATATAGAGTTTCCTGGCTCACAGCCAAACAGATAACAGAAGTGTATGGAGAAACTCTCCAATCTCTGTCAATACTGATGGGAAAAAAACCCTTGATGAACAACAGCATGTATTGAGGGCGACAAGAGGAGACGCAATTGCAGATGGGCACTGTGCGACAGCACTCTGAAATGTCCCATGGACATATATTTCCTTTAGAAGATTAAGACACTTCAAAATAACTAAGCAAAAACTGGTTAACTGTTTCTCAGTCTGGAATAAGAAGAGAAGAAAGAGGGAGTGGTAGTGGCATTTCCATCTCTTGCTGCTTTGTTGGAGTGCAAGTGATCTCAGGAAGTCAGGCAACTTTGCTATCCCGCTAAAATGAAAATGGGAAAAGAGGAGGTTTACACATGTCCTTCCATCTTGTGCTGCTGCTTTCATTTTCTTACACAAGTCTTGCCCTCACCGTTGGTAAGAGGATGCAGCAGCTGCTTCCTCTCAATTCCTTTCACCAGTAGGTACAGAGCAGAAGAGAGAGCTTAGCCCTTAAGAGGGACTGCTCCATGGAAAGGACAGCAATCCCAAGAGCACATCTGCCATCGACTCATCATGTTGGAAATTCCCAAGGAATTTTAACTTCACATCTCAGAGAGACAAAACAAGCAGGCCTCTGAAACCAAACTGTGGAAGGGGAGGGGGAACGTTGCCTCCTTTGCCTTTCCAATGAAATGAGCAGCTGACAACTCCATATGGCTCCTTTTAAGTTTAGTGTACTGCTTGCTCTGCAAAGGTTCCCTTTGATTCCAGGGGAACCTTTTGCAGAAGGAGGTATTGCTCACCATATGTAATGTTGGCAGGATAAGATTCCCCCTCCGATCTCACCTTTGGGAGGGGAGAGGAAGGAGATGAACACTAAGGCTCAGTGTGCCAAGACTTGAAGATATATTTACATGCTGAAGCGGGATTCTTGCTTTGAACACCAGCCACAACAGCTCTTCTGCACTTTGGGTAGTTCATTAACAGAAATCAATACAAGCTGCCTTTTAAGAAAGCCAACGCTTGTTCGTTGACACACTGTGTAATTCCTTTTAGCAGAAGCATCAATGCTTACAAGGTGTGCAGTAAATTATGGCAAAACCGCAGAATGGCAAGGCTGCAGAAAATATTGTTTCATTTCAGTGCAAACTTAAATCATAAACCTAAATTCGTTGAGAGGAAGAGTAATAACTAAGAACCAGAGACAAAAGATGTGTTGCCTTTACCTGGAGGCCCTTCTTCTCTATCTTTTTCTGGAGTATCTGAAGGCACTTGGTGAAATCTGTGAGGTCCTGATCCATGGTCTCAATTAACTCACATCCCTAGTGAAGAAGCAGAAAAAGGGAGAGAAAAAAGAAAAATCAGTCATGTTTCAATTGTGAGAACTAATGCTGTCTTTGGTGAAATTAACTGCAGTCAACAACTCTTAAAGTCTCTGCGTGGAGATGCAAAATTAAGTAAAAGACTATTACCTTTACAGAGCCCAAAGACCATAGGTCCCAGCTGTTTGCTAGGCACAGGAGTAGATACTCAAAACTGTATTGAGTACATTTGTGAGTTATGATAAGCATGTTCTACGATGCTCTGCTGGATGGTCAAGTGCTAGTGTAGTGAGCCCTGGGTGATCAGTGATTTCCAGGATCGGGTTCCAGGAAAATGACTGTCCTCTCTGGTGCTACCATTACTGCATTTCTGTTACATATATTCAAATCTGTATAAATGTAAGCATACAAAAGCGTTCAAGCTTCCCGAAACCAGTGCAGTTATACTAGTTAATTTGCCGTGATACAATTTCCTTGCAGTGGGGTAATATGGATGTGAGCATGTTACAGTGGAGAAGAGCAGGAGTACAGATTTCTTAATTGAGCCCTAACACAAGTCCTAAGCCTCTGATAAAAAGCTGAGTAAGGAAAAGTGAGTATATCTACCACATAAAGTCACTATTCAAAGAGGTTTCAAGGATACAAAATATCCGTACAGCATCGTAAATTAAAATAAGAACCATACACGCTGGATTTAGAGGTTCCCTCTCCTACCACTTCAAGGTCCCCTTAAAAGCATCCTGTCTTTATGTGACAGATTTTATGTTTCTGCTATACACAATAACAACTGATAACAGAAAAGCATTCAGACTACAGAATCTTTGTATGTGTGCCCTCGTGTATTAAGTACATTATTTTGTTACATTAGAAAAAAAAAAACCAAAATGTTAGTTGCCTCTACCATAGTGGTAAAAATAAAGGTATGGAAGAGAAAATTTTCCAGATCAGTGCATGGATGCAGTTTAGTGGATTGCATCCAACAAAATAAGCCTCCAATAGGAAGACATACACTATCACTGAAATGCTTCCCTGCACAGCCAGGGGGCATATAAAATCAAACAAAACCACCATGCAGTAGGGGATTTGGATGAAGTGGAAGAGATAAGGGAGGAGATAACACCATGCTTTTTATTATACCCCCTTCTTCTACCTCCTCAAAAACTTCTGAAAGGAAACCTGCTCAAACGTATTAGCCCTTCTGGTACCCAATATTGCTCTAAATGCTTTTTCAAGTAGTAATAACAGCCCACAGATGCGAAGCATCATATAGTTGCATCAGCACATGTAATCAAAGACCTCCCTCGCAGAAGCGATGCAGCTGCCACCATGAAGAGGCTACGGAAAATGCAGCTGGAGCCTGGACTCAGTGCTAGGTGTCAAACAATCTGAAGAGCTGCCATGTCTCCACTCTTCACCAGGAAAGGACGAAACATAAAATTGGCAGAGGCAGAAGGGATACAAGCCATCTGGAGTCTGTAATGAAGCTGTGAGTTGTGCAACGCCAGCCAGAGACACCAAGGGAGTCCGAGAAAGGTATAGGGATGTTCAGGCCCACCCAGAAAGCTCACAGTTGGACCTGAAAATTACTGAAGGGAATCTGTTAATCAAAGCCCCTCTAAGTGAAAAGATGTCTCATTCATTAAGAAAGGGGTGCTCTCAGTCTCGTTATCAGCACTGATAGCTGCAAGAGAGACCAAGCTGTGAAAAACTGTGGAGAGACAGAACCTCCCCCACAATCAGCCTTTGAACAGCGTGAGAATGTGACAGATGAAGACTAAATCAATGGCAGGGACAGCTACTGCTGAGCATAGGAGAAGAGACAGAACCTGAGTTACCAGCTCTTAAATTAGCAGTTGAGAAGGAAAGTCTTTTATCTTTTGCCAGGACCATTCCTTGGCTTCACAGCGCTGGCAGAAGTGGTTTATAGGTACCGATTCATAAATAAAACATTTAACCCCCACTTTCCCCCAGGACTTTGAAACATTCTTTCCTGCAGTCCCGATCTCCTCCTTGGACAGTCAGGTTTTGGCAGCTGCAAGTAAGCTGCAATTCTGCTTTCCACCCAGGGAAAACCAAATCGTCTGGGTTTTTTTTTGAGTGATGATTTACAACAGCTACAATTATTTTATTATTTATCATTTTATGCTTTCTACTATTAAAAACATTTTACTTGAGGATGGTTCTTGCCTAGCTTCTCAGGATGTTCTTCAATAAGAAAATATTTCAGAACTACAAGGTACTACCACGGAAAGATAGCATCAGCACGGTGGCTGGAGAGCACCGAAGGTCATTTACCGCAGTGACACACCACAAATAGACATCCTACATTCAGCCCTGCTACTGTCTTTTGCACGTATTCACAATAAAAGGCCTCAAAGATACACCAAAGAAATGTGATCCAAGTGTGTAAGCGGGATGTCAAATGCAGAGCTCATTAAAGGCACTTTACTGTACCCATGATATTGATATAAGGATGGTACTCTGGCAGCAGTAACTAAAACCAAAACCTGGCTTAACAGTGGTATCCTGAAACTGTTTACTCACTGTCTGCACATTTGACACTTTATACAAGTACTGCTGTAGATCATACTGAAAAATGTTGACAGTGTGCCACCATTAAAGCCACCACTTCCTTCAAATTACACTGTGATTTCTCATTCTCTTTCCACATCAAGCAGATTTCCAGTTCTGGAATTGGCAGAGATTTTAGATCTGCTCTTTTTGCCACAATGGCAGAGAGACTGGTGTGGTCAGACCATACTGTAGAAGAGGACAGGCAGCAGGACTCACATCTTCCTGCATCCTCTTTACAGCCTCGCTGGAATTAATGTCTGAGCAGTTCATGTTCACTGATGGCAAGAGAGGTTTAGATAAATCTGTTGCTCCTGACACCAAATCTAATATTTTATACCACAGAACTGGATGACAATTCAAAGGCAGTTCTTGTCAACCTTCACTGTATTCACGAATGACAAAAATCTTCAAGACAGAGCTTTCCAGTGCAGCCAGGGTTTAATGAAAGGACACTATAACAATTGCAGGGTAGGCAATAAAGCTTGTAGTTTTATAGATACCTGCTCAACTTAATAACATTAACCTTTGGTAAGAAAGTTAAAAAAGCCAAACAAATTTAACATTAGGAAAGGTTAGAAAAATCAATACCACACAGCAGGAAAGAAAACAATAGATTGCATCTGATGACGCTATAACTTCACTGAAGGATAGGACAAGGCACACAGAATTAGGCTTTGGCTGTTCTGTCTTATTATAGCAGTTATAGGAGGCACATTGCTAAAGAAGGAGGAGTGTGCCAGACACACATAATAGGATTATTGAACCCTATATTTCAGACAGACACTGAAATCAGACAGGCACTGAAATGTCAATCTGAACATCTCAGCACTTCTCCCATTTTTAGAAATATTATGCATCACAGCATGTTGTGTGTTTGAAGAAAGCAGTGTGTAGATGTACATTCCCCAATGTCCTTATTAATCTCTTATTGAAAGAAAGTGATGTTTGTTCTTTCTCTAATCTTTCTGAACATAGGAATATAATCAGGACAGAATACATAAAATATCCTAATTTGTACTCTACCTCCAAGACCCTCCTATGGCAAGCCATTTGAGCCTGTCTTTTGAAGCTTGTGTCTGGCTGTGCTCACTTAGTGCACCAGTGACGTCCAGTTCAGTCTTCTAACAATTCCTGTTCCACTGAGGCTCAATTTTCAGGTATCAATCTCAACACAGATGCACTTATGTAGCATTAATGGCAGACACAGGAAAACCATATATCCTCAAGTTAAAAGAGAAGGGAGACAGCTTATAGAGCCTCTCAAAACCATAGCACACACAGATAAAGTTTAAGGAAGCTATATAAATGAAATGGTGTTTCTAAACACTCTCCTTCCCCTAGACCTCACCTGCCCTCTCACCTGCCGCAACAGCAATGCCTCCAGTCAATCCTAATATCTCACACACCAACCAAGCAAGACCTATAGATTTACACAACTATTTCAGTTGGAAGGGACTTTTCAAAGTTATCTAGTCCAACCTCTTGCTCAAGAGTAGGTTAGATGAGCTCAGGTTGGTAAAGGCCCTTTCCAGTCTAGGTTGTTTCCTAGGATGGAGACTCCACAAAGGCTCTGGGCAGCCTCTTCCAGTGCTTGACCACTCTTGTGGTGAAATTTTCTTTTCCAGTGTGAAACTGGGATCTCCTGTGTTGCAAACTGTGATTGTTGCTTCTTTTCCTGTCTCTGCTTACCTTAAAGACGACTCTGGTTCTGTCTCCTCTCTGCCCTCCCATCAGGAAGTTGAAGACAGCAATATGATCTCCTGTTCACCTTCTCTTCTGGAGGCTGACCAAAGCAGTTTCCCCTCAGCCTTTTCTCATGCATCACGTGCTCCAGACCTCCCTAACATACATTTCCCTTACTTGTGCTATATAGGTGTGCGATATTTCCACCTCAGAGAGCCTGAAGGGTTCAATTAGCAGCAAAGAGGTAGAGGGTCCCTAGTTCTCTCTTTTTAATGTAAATTTCTAGCCCCAGGGGATTTCAGTCATTTCGCCCCTCTGGTATCCTCTTCCACTTTTGCCCACTCGGAAAAAAACCCCAAAACTCCACATTCTTCTCTTAGCAGCTGCAGTCACCTGAATGTTTTGAACCCCCAAACATTTTCATACCCAAATATGCAGACAAGTATTTTCACTCGGAATTGGACTCAATGCAGTTGATGCTGAAAGAAAGAGCATGCATGGATCCAAGCAAAGCGAAGTGTTGCTCTGGACGAGGCATCAATGAACACAGCACAGGGTCTGACTGCGGGTCCTGGACCAGGCCTAACCGAGAAGATAAATATGTGGATGCATAATCAGACAAGTTTAACAGACATTGCGTTCCACCACCTTCTATATAATAGGAGGGTGGTGTTGCGAGACCAGAGCTTTCAATGAGTATCAGGAAGAAAAAAAAAAACTAGTTTGGGAAACATTTCTTGCAGAGTTGGCAGTCATCCAGACAGTGGTCATCTTTATTGTTGGTCCAGTGTTTCACAGCTGTTCCAAAAGAACTCTCCCAGAATGGAAACCAAGTCTAGCATGAGATAAAGATGGAGCAGATTAGACTGTCACATGAGGTTTCTGAAAACATTTAAAGAAACAAGACTGGAGAAAGACAGAACAAGAACATCTAGCTTGAGCTACTGGTAGGCATAAAAGCTGCACAGATTTCCTACAGGCCATAAGTTACTGGAGAATGATGTCATAAAATGGTACCAAAACCACAGGGCTGGATTATGTCTATAAATTACAAACCAGCAAGAAATTAATGAATTGAATCCTTTTTCATTTTGGGAGTATGGAAGGCAAAGCAGTCAAGTTCACCAATTTCTTTTGGGAGTTTCAAATACTGTTGAACAATGAACAGCTTCGTTTTTTGATCAGCTTAATTGTATGAATTGCCTTTTGATTTTTGTAGTAGAGAACAAAACAAATATGTGTAATTGGTGAAAATGATTTTGGGTATTTAAATAGCCAAAAAATACATAATTAAGTGAAATGCATTTTCTTTCAGTTTTTGGACTCAAATTTGGCTGACTGCTTGGCATCAGCACTAAACTAATACTGTACAGATTGCTTGGCCCTCAGTTCTGGGTTGGATGACGTTTTGACTCGTCCAATTGCACATTAAGTGGTGCTGCCATTCAGATTAACTAAAAGAATTTATTAATCATGTTGAAGCATATGCCCTGGAAGCCAGATAACTGAAATCCAGACTCAAGTGACAGCCCCATTACTGAAAAAAACAAGAATGTTTGGTTTTGACCATCACTTCTAACCTTATATAACACCACTTGATTTATTAAACAAGTACTATCTGGTGGCAGGAAACAAACCCAGTAAATATATGTAAACATATGCACACCTCCACAAACCAAAAGATACATGAACTTGTCAAATTTGACAAGCATTAAAAAAAAAAAAAAGAAGAGCTCTGTAGTTGAAACTTTGACTGCAACAGCTGCAGCCTCTCCTCCCTTTCCCTATTTCTATTTTGATACGGTCTTTTTCAAAGTAAATAAAATGTTTCCTGTTTTTGTTTTTAATGAGGCAGCATGTGGCTTCTGGTGGAGGATAGCTTTTTTATACCGTACATTTGATGTTGAGATAGCAGCAATGAAAGAGTTCTTCTGCATTAATTAGGTTGCTCCCTTTCAAAAGAAAAGCCTATTGTTCATGAAATCATGGCAATTATTTAAAATGAACAAAACGGGAGTCTGTTTGGTTGGTACTTGACCAATACCAAAGAAAGCCAACATGCCTTCTTTGCCACCTATAACAAATTGAAAAGCAGAAAACCAAAGGTTTCTAAATCTAAGAAACCAAACCCAAGCATAAAACCCTCACAATTTTTTTTTTAAAAAACAACCCCAACAAAACAACAACAAAAAAAAAAACACACCAAAAACCCCATACAAAACCCAAACAGCACAGCTAACATTCAATTTGCCGGATAAATACAGTATTTATTTGTAGTGGAACAAATTCTTCTGATTTATTAAGTTAGCTCTCATTCACCAAACATCTTAAATACTCACCCAGATGTTAGGAAGTGCAATAAAATATACATCATTGCAACACCTTTATCGGAAGACCACTAATGTCTTTTAAATCTTTTAAGTAACCAAGGGGAAAGGTAAGAGTGTTGTGTGAGAAAACTGAGGTAGAAAGGTCTGTCAGATACAACCCATATCACTCCATAGCCATTCCTGGCATTTGAACACTAGACCTACATTTGTACATCCCTGTGCAACCCAGACGTGTTATTTCTCCAACCCGATGATTAAAACTGAGCACAGCGCAGCAGTGACAGCCACCTGCTGGTTTTGGATCCTCTCTAAAGTTTCCCTTATGTGCCCTTCCTTATCTGAAAAACAAAGATTCAGAGAGAGTTTTAATTGATGGTCAGGCTCCCTCTGTAATTAGTACTGTGAAAAGCTTTTGTCCACCAAGCTGATTAGGGCCTTCGGATCCTAACCTATTGATAGGACTGATTATGGTACCTTGCTTTTCTTGGAAAGTAACTTGGAAACAGGAATTGCCGCTCTATCTGTGTGCATTTACGTATGAAGATATGAGGCAGCTTGCGTAAGGGAAATCAGAGTATTGGAATAGCACCGGTCTCTGACAGAAGGGAAGCACGTGCCATTGGTTGTAGACACCCTGAGTCACTACCCAGTTGTGTCAATGAAAGTCTTTTTTGTTGACTTGGATGCACTTTGAACCAAGACTAAAAATTGTAATGATTCTAAAATACCGTAACTACACTTAAACACATATTAAAAGTAATACTATCTTCGGCGCTTGCACCAATGACAATGCAAATAAGTCAAGCGTTCTCCTGAAATAAAGCAGAAGACAGAAAAGCTACCCCAACTACAAATCCTATGCCCCACAAAGCTGAAGAAATAGGGCATGCAGTATTCCGTGCAGTTCAACCATTTGACGTAGCTTTTATGAGGTGGGAGGGAGGAAGAGGGGTTATGTGCATTTCAAATCCCACAACACTTCATGCACAGTAACGAAACAGGTTTTTGGATTTGTGTTGTATTTTTTAAAAATTAAAAGGGCTTCAGGTTAACAGCTTTGGCTTTTCATCACATAGGATGACAGACAGTCTAAAGAACTAAAGTTAATAAGCAGACACTGTATTTGAATCAACTTCTGTTTCCAGACTGATTGCCAATTCTCGAGATTCATCTCAAGGTAAGAAAAACAAGGAGAAAACACCAAGGCTTGTACTGGGGTGCTTTCAAGGATTTGGGCTGGCAAATTTTAGCCATCCTAAACACTATATTAATATGATCCTTTGCCAGCAACCTAGGGACCCAAAAGCATTGTGACTGTGAAAAACGCATAGAAAACAGCAAAAGAGGTATTAACCTGGATGGCATAAAACTCCCTGCAAGGCATTTCTAATCATTACGCTTATTTAAATATATATGACCAGTACAGCTACTCTCTCTCTTTTGCATTCAGGCAGGCTTTATGCGAGAGAATTCTTGTTCCTCAACTAGTATCTACCAGTACGTCCTTAGTTTGAGAGATATGTAATTGATCTGAAAAGAATTTGGATCGTGCGAGTGGAGCTGCATCTCAGATATTGATTACTGGACAGAATTAATTGAGATCAGGTCCCAAATGTGAGCTATACTTACAAAAAATGGTACTTTCTCACACAACTCTGTCTACATGTAGAAGAAAAGTACAAAGGGATTCGAAGATTTTGATTACCTAAAGACAGCAAATTGAAAAGAGAAATATCCTCCTATTGTGGATAAAGCTCCAAAGTTTGTGCTATCAATTCAGTAGCTCATTTTTCTTTTTGGTCTTCAGGTATTAAAGAAAATAACAAGATTAGTCCCAAGACTGATCCTTCAGGAAAGTCACTGATTACTTCCCACTGCTTGTTAGTTTTCCTTTATGAACAGCTGGCTGCCTTTAATTTCTGTATTAACTTCTAACTTGGCTAGGTATGTGACTAGATTACGCTATTTCTTTTCCCCCTTGTTACTGTTCTCTCTGACAGTTTCTAAAACCTCTAGTCTCAGCGTAAGAGCTCTGTGTTACAAGGAGTAGAAGAAACTTTCTGTAGGGGGAGTTTACTCATTGTCTAGGGTACCCCATTATTTCAGGATCATTTCATGTAGATCATAAGGAGAATGCTAGACTATACGTATCCTCAGCCCAATTCAGGTCGGCTTCTGTGTTCAGCATTTTAAATGCTATGCCTGGCCCCTCTTCCTCCTCCTTCAGTTTTGCAACCTTCTTGCCGGTCATATTTCTCCTTCTCTACGAGGGGAATGTCTAATTTAAATTTATGGATGCGTCTCTCGCTTTCTCTAGGCAGATCATCCGGGACAGGTGGATTATATAATATTTCCAATACGTGCTGGTGCCTGAGAAAGGCAGCAGTTTTACCCACTTTTCAGTGATGTATCTCCCAACACTGCTACACCACGTCTACACCCTGCTTATATGTTTAAAGGATACCAGAAACAGTAACGCAGAGTGAAGCTAATACTTTGTTGTTAACCATAAATACTCCACGCTAACTACAGGCAGAAAATTAAGACATGAAAGAGATGTTGCTTTGGGGAAATAATTGGAGGAAAGTTCCTATCCCATGCTTCAACAGATTCTTATGTCAGAAGTACCAACGTTGTAAGGGGTGCCAAAGTCAAAGGGCATACTGGTATTTATTTAGCTATAATGTTGTGTACTGAACTGAACTTTACGGGTCCAAGAATTATAAAGACTGAATAGATGCAAATGCCTAATCTTCATGTAGACCAGTAGAAAAAGGTTTCTCAAATTAAAAAGAAAATTAAATTGTTCTGTATTTCAACAAGTGATATTGTAAAGCTAACAGCAATGAAAATAAATAATAATAACCACCACCACCACCTAGCTTTACAATCCTTTTCCAGCAAAGATCACCAAATCATCTGAGAGCAACGAACACAAGTAATTGACATGCTGACATTTTGACAGACATAAGGGAAAGCTCAGGAAAATTAAACCACTGCCCAGCAGAGCAGTTCTGACTTCATCACTATCAAGTGTTCCACTGAGTACGAACACATTTCCAAGTGAAATTCAGGATATTTGCTATATTTCCGCATAACTGAGGTAGATTCTTGAATAATAAAAGGTCACACATCATATTCACACAGCTGCTGCATTTTTGATTTGTGGAGGGCTTCAACTACTCTGAACTGAAATGTGGGGTTGCTGAACAAACATTCAGTCTTTAGGTCTGAAAGCACCTCATTACTTGGTAAGCTGGAACCCAGGTTTGTCTTCCAGGTATATTTCAAGGCTCGCTTTTTCAACGGGCAGAGGTTGCAGGTTTAGAAACAGAGAACACCTTGCAATTGGGCTGTACATCCTTCATCTCTTTTCCACATGATATATAAGTAACTACTCAGGGAACCGTTCAATTAGAAATTGGAATATCCAGCTTACTGTACTGAAAATATTTGCATTTCACATGCGAAATGCTTCAAGCTTCCAACAGGTGACAAACGTTACATCAAACAAAATAAATAATATGTAGCCAGCTAACAGCAATGACTCTGCAAGCAAGACAGAGCTTTGCAATAAGAGATTTTGCATTGGTATAGCCTACGTCTCTCCCGGTAGGATATTCCTTTGGTTTATATAGCAACAGAGATTTCTGAAGTCTACCAGTGCCACCTGTAGCATTCCTTACAGACAGCTACGGTCCCTGGCAAAGGCAAGCGAACGCAGCGTAATAGATACAGACATTACAAAGGGCACTACGCAGTCATCTTGTTCTAACAGGGTCTGTTCAGAACCCGCTCTACTAACCATCCTGTAAGCTGTGGTCAGTCACAGTCCACCGGATAGGTTATAATTTAAGGGATGTATGTCCATCTCCAGAAAGCAGGGGTCCCAGTCTGATCTCTATTCATGCTGTAGTGTATGCCTTAAGTGAATTACCCTGAACAGACATCCATGTGAAAGATCAGATGCAGCGATCTTCCCCAATGTGACCTGGAGCAGAATTTGGCCTCGTGCATCTGTTGTTGACAAAGGGCAACGGAACAGCCAGGGGCACATTCATAATTCAAAGTGCAAGCCACGGCCATTTGTGCAAAGAGCTGTAACTGGTTTGCGGGAACTGAATGCAGCAATGTAAGCAGAGTTACATATTGCACTAAAATATGAATGCAAGTGTCAAAAGGAGCTGGGTGCACGCATGAGGGCAGACTGGCCTAGCAGGCTATCTGGAACATGCAAGGGTACAAGTCAAGCCATTTCCTTGACTGCTGCCGAGACAAAGCATGAGGCTTAGAAGCATCCTGCTGTGCTTTGAGCTTCCCATCAGTTATACAGGCTAGCGTGATTGCTGTGTGAACCTGACCTGACATCCAGCGATACCAATACTCAGGACAATAAGGCACAATATAAAATTCCCAGAAGGTCCTATTCTAACACATAATCACATCTGGGAGCTTCTCCTTTTCTGCTTTCCTTCATTCTACCCACCCTCTATTTTAAACTACTACTGTTAGAAAGAAAAGAAAAAAAAGAAATCAAGACCTGCTTGTGCATTTTGATCAGAAATCTAAAAAAAGCTTACAGCTTCAAAAAGCTGTGAGAAGAGACATCAGAAGCTCAGCAGGGCTACATGTGCACTTTTTGAAGGGGTAATTTTAATTTTTTTTTAGCTCATGCAAGTCTTCCACACATATTGATTATTTTGACTGAACCTTCCCTGAGCTGTGAGTCTGAAGTGGATCCAAGTAGAGACAGCAAGATATGCAGTTACATACTCCCCCAGATTCTGATGTTTTCAGGATATTCAGCTCTTTTTCAGCTGGCGTTCGCAGACAATGGTTATGTCTCTACCATAGCCAACGTCGTGATTGCAAACTGAAGTGGACCTAATCAGGCTTTAGAGGGCAAAGCTCAGCCTAGCCTCTACCTGAAATCCTCTGTCTTCTCTGGCGTGTTTTACAGTCTAAACAGAAGTAAACGCTGCCGCTGCTCCTGGGAGGCCAACGCGCTAGTTCATAGCTAGGTAGGTTTTCCCAGCGACCTCGTTCACAGCTAGGCAGGTTACATCTGCACCGAGCAGGCACAGAACAGCCCTATGAGCAAATCAATGCCAGCCCTTACTCTACCACTCAAAAGCCTCTCCCTGCAAAGCAGTTTCAAGCAACGATGAACATTAGTGACTGCCCTTTAACGCATTCTGTTAAAGATATGTCAGACATTTCTGAAGGTATGAGGACACTTGCAAAGAAAACCCTTTCTAAACGTTTTCCAGGGCTGAATTTGCTGTGGGAAGGCAATTAATACAGTAATTGGATGATAAAACATGGAGATTAAACTAACCTTTTCAGTCATCCTGTCCGTCTTTCTAAAGAGAAACTTTTTCTCCAGTACACTCTCCAGGTGTTGTGTTCAGTTTAATTAAAAGATTTTTCAAGCCTCAGAGGTTTTGCTCCTTTCCAGCAGAAGACTGTACCACACCACAACGGATCCTGCTAGGTGTTTCTCCTGATATTTACCAAAGTCTTTTTCATGCAGCTATATCCCCCCTTGCACACAGGACTTACATAAGTACACATTCCCAGTCCATGTGATGCCCAGTAACACCCTCTCTCTTTCCCGATCTTTCTTTAAACTCATGTTTCACAATCCCTAGCGTCCAGAGAGAGAAAACACTTTCTTTACTTTTGTAAAGCCTAGGGACAAGCAATACCTGTGGTATACACAAAGCGGCCTTTCTCTACTGACAGAAGGCATTAGAGCTGCTCTCCTTTTTGCAGGAATTCATTGTGCTTTTCTTTACATAATGGGATGGCAGTCCTGCGTCTGAATCGGACCACAAAAATTAGTTGTGTTGAGAAGCTTTGCTTTTCAAGCTGCAGATCATATTCTAAACGGCAAAAGATTCCAGTACATTCAGACACGTAACAGTTTTCCTGTAAACAAGCAAAAACTCCCCCTACACCTTTCATTCCATGTCTGCCTAATTACTAGTCATCCACCCATGGCATCTGGAGACAATGCCCTACTTTTAATACTCATTGCAAGTCAGTCGTCTCTTTGCCAGTCTTCAGTTTTATAATCCACACCCAAAAGAACCAGAAGGAAATTGTCTCGTGAGCGAGGCGCTGAGACAGTGTTCATCAACTAAGGGTTCAGCCACTGATGCCGCAGTAGGAAATCTTGCATGATCTGGGCAAACAGTCGGTGCACAGCCCCACAGTCACGTTTGGGGACTGAAAGATTCCCAGCTTCTGTGGGTGTTAGGCTTTGATTTTGGCCTCTCTCCATCTCAGTCCTGCAAGTTTTGGTCTCTATTTTAAGTGTGCAATAAATTAATACTTCTAGCATGCACTGTGAAAATGAGTGAGTAAGCATCGAAGAAGTAGTCTATATGGCAACAAGAACCATCGTGATACAGACACGTACGGTAGCCATAGTCCTAATCAGATAGACAACTGCCTAAGGCATACACCTACTTCTCCTCCACAATTTGTGGAGACATAGCCACGCATGAACATCTGTGGTTTTCCTATACTACAATTTTTTTAATACTTAATTTCTTCACCTTGACTTTTAGAGAAAAAAAAAGGAAGTTAGCATAAACAGGTAGCAATCGCTATCTATTCTGCATCCCCATTTTAGCCATCAGAGAAGCTTTTGCTTCCTTTGGAAATTCAAGAACTAAGCACTCTAGAATTACATGCTGCATCAAGTAAAAATAGAAATACCACAGAGGAAGTATGCCACTCACTTATTTTTTCATTTGAATGAATCACATCGGAGACCCACAGTGGAAATGGTTTTGCAGTAGATTTAAAGCAAAAGCTGGGTTTCCTATCAAATTATATTATTACTAAGTGAAAGAAGATAGTTATTTAATACTTCCTTCATGTAAACTTGAAGAACCACTGTTACACTTTTAGATATTTTATGTGAAGTCGGTACTTTTGTTCCCTAGATACTTCAACTCTTTCCAACTTTTTTGTGCATGTAACGCAAATGAAATTCAAAACTGCAGCTTTCAATCAGTTTTTTTAATGTGTCAGTCTGATACTAAAATGGGTACCTGCATGCAGTCTAGTGGAATGTAAAATACATTGGTTTTATTGGATTCACTGGAAAAAAACCTAAAACCACCATGATCGATTCATTCAAACTAAGCAAGTAAAGGATTTGGCTAGATTGTTAGAATGAAAGGAGAAGAGAACTACCACTTAGACTTGGGTAAGAATACACAAGGAAAAACTTTGTGTTTGGGAAGTTTTGCGAAAGACCACAACTCGTCTCTTCTGACAGCAGGAGCATTTTCCTTCATTCCTACCAAGCTCAGCCAAAATTTTGCTAATATTGAACTTTAAACAGTGCTATAGCACCAGACATTTTAATTAACTGCTTATTTGTTCCAAATAATTTGGTGGAGAGTGAACACAGCCCATTTTAAAAGGAGCTAAGACTATCATGTGCAAGAAGAAATGCAGTCCCTCATTCAAAAATAATTAGTAGGTCACTGTAAATAACATCTGCACACTTACTGTAAATCATTTTGGTGACAGAAGGTACTGCCATGCAGTCTGATCAACATTACCAATGAAGCACAGCCAATTATTTTGATATGTTTGTATGACAGATTGCTGTTATTATTCAACATTAGGATGTTTGATGTAGTTGTGTAGGGCTGCCATCCCCAAAACTTCTTGGTTTGTATTCTCAAAAAAGCATCTCTGCAAAAATTAAATTGAGGTGAGAGAAAGGGATGAGGGTTTTTTTTTAAACTTGCATCATGTAATATTCAACTTCTGTAACTCACCTTGAAATCTATACAAATTATCTTGTGCCATACCCTCCGTACCTTCCATCACCACCAGTGTCTGCAACCAGAACTCAACCAACACCTGTACTTTGCATGATGCAATATGGAACCAAGCTTCCTTCTCCTGCTGAGCTGGAACCACGAAGAGCAACATCCCCCTTTGTTTCAGGAAAATATGCCGTTTTCTCCAAGTTTTTTGAGCTGACAAAGCACAGTTACTTTATCTACAGATCATCGCAAAGGGGCCACAGTAATTCCGTTCACATTCTGTCACTGCTGTTAGGCCAACACTGGTCTAAGGTGCAGAGCTTCTGGTCTGGGGGACAGGAGACTTCTGCAATCCTTGAGAGACCCTCTTAGACTTCAGGGCCAAACAACTGTACTTCAAGAGATTCAGTTGTTTCTTTCTGAAGACGTGGAAGATTAGAAACAATGTATATAAATAAAGAATTTGGGCAGCAATAAGCAGACAATAGAAACATATGCCAGAAGACATTGCTGTGCAGGCTGTCCAAGGGCTGGCAAAGCAGAGGACATACCTGTGAAAGTGAAGCCACTAAGAGAGTCCCAAACACTACAGCTGGATTTGCTATTGAGATTTGCATCATTCCATGTTTATCTTCCATTCATTTTTTCATGGTACCTCCTATGTTTTGAGTAAATAATGAATTATTGCCCTCAGAGACTTATTTTTACATACCACATCCATCTCAATGGGAATCCTGCAAGCACTGTCAACCATTGCCAAGCACTCTGTTGCGAACAGCCTGAGAAGGCTGATGTGCTGCCTGCTTCTCTTATCCATTTTTCTTTTCTTTAAAAACAGTGCACCTAATANTGATTCTAACAGAAGGTAATGATCTGAGAGGATATTCCTGCTGCACCGCCCAGCTCTCACTTTTTCCTCTTTCATGCCAAATATTCAATTATTTGATTTCCCAAGTTTCAATTGACTAACCACTTTGCTAGATTTCTAACTCAGAAGCAGAAATAAAGGCAGTATAAAATGCAAATTGTGAGAAAAACAGCAACCCATTACTCCCAACAGTGGCCTTTTCCTATTCACCAGTGACTCATTCCTGTTCTTCACAACTTAGTTTCTCTGCCCAAACCTTTTCGTCAAAAAGCTGTTTCAGACAGGATCCACTGTATCAGTAGCTCAGCCCTCCAGCCAAGCTGTGGCAAAAGCCAGACCATTTTTAGGACAACCACATTCCAAAGCAAAACAAAACATCTCCGCAATGAAAGCCACACTCTGCCCTGGCTTGCAGCTCAACGTGGTCCCTCCAGCTACCCTTCCAAGTACCCCACCTTGGCCCCCCCTTGCCTGACAAGCAGCCAGGGTAACTGGGGTTCCCACTGCCAGCTTGCCCTGTCACCAACAGCAGGAGAGCCACTCATCCTCCCAGTCAGTTCTGAAACAAGCCCATGTTTTTAATACTTGGAAGACGTCTCCAACCTCTGGCTTGGCATTATCTGGAAAAACAACTGGATGGAGTGGACTGAGCCAGACGCTGAGCAGCACAGTATTGAACCTGTACATCACAGCACAAGGAGAAGGAAGGGGAAGAACACATACAGACACATGTACCCTACCTAACCCCCAAGGATGTCCTTTACTCAGTTTTTCCTAGTGACCGTGAAAGGAGATGAATGCATGAATCAACGCTCAGAAAGTACTGAATGATGCAAGCCCACAACCTGCAGAAACAATACAGGGAAGGCAGGAGGCCCTGACCAGTCTTCGAAAAACTCTGACAAAGCATCTCGTGTTGGAGGGAAAACAGAGCCTTCGCCTAAACGGGGAGCACAGCCCTGCTCCGAAATTGCTCTTTTCAAAACAGAGTAAGGGACAAGGGGAGAGGCATAGAAGAAAACAACCTAAACATATGGGGCCCACAGGTGCTGTGACACCACAAGTGATAACAAAAACATCATACATTTGACTTCTAGATTAAGTGCAGGGATGTACAACGAAATCAATAAAGCAAAAGGGACACGGGAAACAAAGTATTCAGAAATACATGGTCATGGATCAATGAGTTAATAAATTGGCCTAGTAATGTCGGACAAAGGTTCCTTACAAGGCATCCCTGATAAACTGAAATTGCTAGTGATAATCTGTATTATCCCATTTCCTGTAACGGTGCCTTATCCCGAAACTAACATCATCCCTTCCTCTGTTATTGATTTACCTTGGGCCATCCTTCTTCTGCACAGAGACAGAAAATAGCACTAACAGGATTAAATGAAGCACCTGCTTTTAAGTAAGCTGTTAGTAAAACTCTAGGGAGGCAGGGGGTGGGGACAGCAAACACTGTCTGTTTGGTCGTACCACAACAATAGCCTTTCTTGCTCAGTAGTATGCTTACAGAGGTGGCTTTTTCAGCCAAAAAATGAATCACAGCAGACTTTATTACTTCCCATACTACAGAATGATAAAGATGACTAGTGGAATAATTACATTATGCTATAATTACACTTAGTAAACAACTGTCAAGGGCACGGCAATCCTCTGGAAGTACTCTGAATTCTAAACATTCCGTGTATTTCTCAGGCAGTTGTTAAAGGCCTTCCTGTATTGGTGACTCCCAGCCTACGACATGTGAAACCCAAGTGCACAAGCAGTGCTCCCTCCATGCCAACTCTGTGCAGAATTGTTGCAGACACCTTTGTGTCATGTTCTCGGGCTCGGGAGCACTGCAGGTCATGCTGCAGAGACACTCAGCTCAATCAGGATAAAGACATCCCAGGGGACACCTAATCAAGTTGGCCTCGAAGTTGGAAACAAAGCCCGTGCTGGCAGGGGAGGCTGGGAAGAAGAAGAGGAAGGAGAAAAGACAAGGAACAGCACGAGTGACTTGGAGGGAATTTAGCCAGTAGCACTAAGCTTGACAGCCAGCAGTACAACCAGAAACCAGAGATGTCAGACAGAAAATTGGTTCTGGAACCAGCATAGCAAGAAAAGATTATATTTGATTGGGCAGAAATTAAAATAAAAATTATTTTTTTTAAAAATCAAGATTTCTTTTATTGTCTCTTTTATCCTCCCTACGACTAGAACCGTGTCCTGTCTTAGTTGAGGAAAATGCATTCCCTCTTTTTGCACTGTGTTTCTACGGTACCTGGCAAAACAGTAACATAAATAATAAATAGCAATAAAATATCAATCACAACTACAGGCTCGCAACCCGCTCTATAACCACAAACTGGACGTTTGATGTGGAAGCTGCTTGATATAGAAGGACACAAGGGAGAACAGATAAAAGTCTGCATCTGTCTACAGCAAAGATGCATCTCTACTTCACTTAATTTCAAGTACAATCCTCTCAGTATACTCATACAGACTAATCAGATTAACGTATCTGTAGACTGTCCTGTATGATGGATTATCTGAATTTCTTACTTAAAATTTGCATGAAACATGGTGGCTGGTTTGTCTGGAGGTCAAAAAGGAGGTTTGATCTGAAAATTTTGTTTGCGCTTTTTGTAGTTTAAAGGCACAAAGGTTTGAAGTTCCACTGAAAAGCACACATTCACTGTACAGAAGTTGCTCATCTGGATTAGTAGATGTAGTTAAGTGAAAAGTGAACTTCAGCTCTTCAAGTATGAAAATTCTATTTTCCACGAAAAATCCAGTGCTATGCCTTACAACACACATACTGGCAGTTATAAAAATGCAGGTCAATTAATTTAAAAAAAAAAAAAAGCATACACTTTAACGTCGTTAGTTTATTGAATATTTAAAAAACAATGCCTAAGACCTGCATCAACGTATCAGATATACGTTGATGTAAAAATTTAGGACATATGCTTTTGCTGTATTAATTCTAACTTTTGCTGTGTTCCTTAGAAATCACCAAGAGGTCTATCAGATTTGAGGAAAAAAATTCTGGAGCAGTATTTCTGGCAATAATCAACTTAATTTTCCAATACTGAAAAAGGAATGTTGGTATCAACATTCAAGTTCGGCTCATTCTCATCCTACACTATTTAACGAGATTTAATCTATCAATTGTCAAATTAACCAATAACGTCATTACAATGAAATACACGTTCTCTCCACAACACATGCACATCACGTCAGGTCATATTAAACTGACTATTAAATACATGCAGAAGAAAAATACCCCAATGATTGTAAAATCCATTTCTGCTTCTAGACTATGTATTATTGCAGATAAAACAACTTTACAAAAAACAACCAAACAAAACAATCACCTGCACTGTTTATGTGTAATGATTAGAATTACAACTGGAAAACCATATGCCTGGATTCTGTTCTTTAGAGTCAAACTGGTTTCACCAAGGTCACAGAAGCATCTAAACTGATGATCCAAAAAAGAAAACAAAAAACTATCTTCTAAAAGAAAGGCTTTTTCTCAGTACGTCGTCACGATCAGCTCAACCCAGAAAAGTTTTGTTGTTATTCTTAAATGATGTGACACGCTTAGCTCTCAGACATATCTATCTAAACATGCTTTTAGTCAGATTAATTTTATACATCTTTGTATTTTTCTAGAAAATGCTGAATGATGCATCTCATTCACCACATGATCTGTTTTTGGTGTCTTTCCTTTTTTTTTTTTTTTTAAATCAAGCCACTTTCAGATGGAAATTGGAATCAAATTAAAATGCACACAACCACAATTTCACATTTTTATAAGCAATAAAAGATTTTAATTAAAATCTAGAACAGGCAGGATTGTCCTGTCTCATCAAATTCAATCCAGTGCTGCCACAGGAAACATGTCATGAAATACTTCTCATAAACTTCCCAGTACCCACTTTAAAATCACTCAGTCATCTTCTTCTTCCCCAACTACAATCTCCTGAAAGGCTTATTCCTCCAATGAATAACAGCACACTTCTAATATGCAGCTGGATTTTATCTGAATGGATCTTAAACCAGTATTATTTTTCATCTTCTCCAAGCGTAGTGTTTAGCCCATTTATGTATTTATTTTACTTCAATTTCATTAGGCTAAACAAGACAAACACTTTTAGCCTTTTCTCATAAAACAGGCTGTTGAGCCCCCTTCTCATTTTAGCAGGCATTTTTTGAGACTGCTCCAGGCTCAGGTTCATGGTTTTTGGAGATGGGTTATCAGAGTTGTGCACCGTGTTCCACGGGTGGCATCAAAACCTAACACAGGGGCACTAAACGAGATCCTGCTGCTGGCTGTGAATCCTTCCTTCATCATGGCATCATCTTTGCTCCCGCTGCTGCCATATTGCAAAAGGAGTAGACGCATCTCCAGTAGCATTAAGACTATATCTTCTCCTGCACATGTGACTGTGAGCCTGAGCTGTGATATTTAGAAATTGAGTCTTCTGACCCTGCTTTTGTGTCTTTGGATGCTGACAGGAGGGTTAGAGGGCTTGTTGTCCAGTGTGTAGCTGTTACCTTCTGGTAACGACAGTGATTTTCACTTCCACGTCCTCCTTCCCATTAGTGGGATTTCCCCCAACTTCTACTCTGTCTTCTTTCCCCAAAACTTAAGACAGGTATCATTTTGCCATGGAGAGTAGTAAGGTGCTGATCTTCAATAACCATGCTATCCTCATGGCTCAGTTCTACCACTTCATCTTTCTGCATTTTCTAGGTAACTAAAGTAGCCGTTACTACCCATGGAGCTCACAGAACAGAGCCCCCCAAATCTACCACAAGATGTTATACTGCCTACGAGAACTACACTGAAAATACCGTGACTTCTTATTTTTTCAGAGACTGCATGCTGAAAAATTATCTGACACCCAGGTATACCCGGGGTTTACCTTTTACATAGCGTTTTTTCCCCTTGTGCCCAAAACTGTGAACCCGAATCAGCTGGTTTTGTTCGCAGTACAAAGTTATTTCACATTAACCTTTACTTTTTATTGCTACTCTTCCTGATCAGCGCATGCCTTGTAATATTTCTATTCCATCCTTGCCTGCCACTTAGCCCTATTTCTGGTAAAGCTGTAAAAGTCTATTTGCATACCAATAACAATTGTTTTAGTTCTTCTGTTTTGCTGCTGAGGTTCTTGTACATTAGTCAACAAAGCATTTCAGTTACTCCTCGCTGACCTTATCCAATTTTCTAGCTGGGTTACGCATGTTGTCCAGCTACCGCTCCAATCCACATTAAATCGTACTTCCCTCCGTTCCACGCTCTAACCCCCAGTTGTGTCTTTATCCTCTACTAAATAAAGCAATATTATATGCTACGGAGACATAAATAAGCTTATCTAACGACATTTTGCATTTAAAAGTGAACTGATTTACTGGACGCACGTGGTTGGACTCAGTAGCTAGAGATAATATTGATCGTTTCTCATCACCAAGCCCTTCTGCACTTTATGAATAGTAGTTCTCATCATCTCATACCTCATTTTTATTCATACACTGAAAGAGAAAATAAACCATTTTACTTTTTTCAGACCTAAGCATTGAACTGAAGTCAGATGACTACAATAAAATGATAATAATAAAAAAAACCCTCTGTCTCTACAGGAGACAACTATCAAAAGCTTCTTATCTTACTCTAGCTCCAAATGCTCAGCTAGTAACGTGGCCAGTTCTGTCTGTTCCCCTTAAACTTTCAGCAGTTCATATTTCAAAAACCTTCTTCATTTACTTCGAATTATTTTAAACTAAACTGAGGAATTTATTAATAAAACGCCACCTTTTTCATTTTAATTAGGTCTCCTTTTCAGGAGAAATGTATGAATTTCGTGAAATACAAGTCCTGTGGTTTTGTTCTTCAAATGGGTTTTGTTTGTTTGCTTTATATTTGTGATAGTAATACAAAAGGTAGCTGCTAAATAGTTATTAACGGCTGAAAGGTATGTAGAGGAAGAGCCCTCCTGTCTCATCACACTTGCTGCCTGCAGTGCTAGGTAACTACACCCTAAACACCCTCCCACTGAATCATCAAAGACCAAAGACAGGCTCCCTGCACTCGGGCACATAATCTGGGGTTGAAATGACTGTGATTATATAGCCTCATCAACATCACTTTCAAGGACAGGTGGCCATTTAGAAAGCATGTGTGTGTACTGTACAACTCATTATTACACGAATACATTTAATTAATGCATTTTCGAAGATGCAATTTCAAAGCCTGGCTCTCCCGTCATGCTTTAATTCAGATTTTTGGGTCCAATTGTAATACTCTTACTTTGTCCATAACTCAGACAAAACTCCCAGCAAGAAAGGCTTCCGTGCAGTCATTTTAAACTAGTGAATCACTGGAAGTAGGGAAGAAAAAAAAGATAGGAGAGTGGGATGGCTTGCAGTGGGAAGAAATAAACGATCTACTGACAGCTAACAGGATAGGAAGGCATCGTCCCTTATATTACCCTCTGTGCAACTTCTTTGAAAGCAAATTCAACTAAAGGAGAGACACTGTAAACACCAGTAAGATGATTTAGGGACAGTTCATCTTTACAAAATTTGCCGGTATTTATCAAACCATATCAGATTCACCCTAACCCTTCAAAGCATCTTGAGTTTGCCACAAAAAGTACATCACATAAGTGATAAACCGTGGTCCCTAAGGAACCTTAAACTTTTTATACTATTTCCCTCCTGAATCTAATCATTGTACATTGGTGCCTCTCACTCCACCACTCTCCTTCTGCCACAGGGAATTCTGAGCTATTCCACAGCATCTATGAGCTATCAACCCATGGCTACATTTTTCACACTATATAGAACAAAGTTCAAGAAGAACTTGTCAAAAAACGTCAAATGCAATTATTCCCTTTCCCGTACCGCTTTATTTCCCTACTTATACATCTACTTGCATTTCAGGCCTGCGAGGCATTTAGGCACAGCAGTGACATAAAAAACATTACACAGGGCTGTCCCGTAATCTGTACAGGAGGGCACAATCACTGGAGAATCACTGACTTTCACTCTAAATGCCGTGTAGTCTCCCTTTCCTCTAATAAGACGTCCCTGTTCAAAATCCTGAAAGCCTCACCATTTGCTATAGTCTTAAATAAGCTGACAAGTTGGCAAATTCATCAGTTACTTCCCTTTATTAACTCTGAGATGAACTGAGCTATTATCATAATTTTTGGGCTTCTCTCTGCAGGTGGTTGCCTGGGGGTGGACCCACCCTGAATGTCCTGTCGCCATCAGCGGAACTGCCAGCGACTTGGACGGGGCCGGCCGTGCCCCCTGCAGACCTGCTTCAGGGCATTACGCTTTCTTTGGAAGCCTGGTGCCAAGGACCACAATCAACACTTTATCACAGACTCCAGTCAATTGGAACAAACCAGTTATTTCTGATGAAAAAGGGCTCAAAAAGACAATCCAGTGAAGCAAGAAGTTTGTTTTACATTTAAGGCATAGATCTGACTTGTACTTAATCTAAGGCACCGAACTTTTGAAGGGTCACAGCTAGTGGGATGCTCTTCTACAGAAAGAGAGCAAAGCAGAAAGAATCCCAGTCTGGCCACAGCCAGGTATTTGCACTGCTGAGGGCACATTCGTTCATACCACATGCAAATCTGTAGAAATGGTAACATTGGATGGAAGGGCTGTCTCCCTTGGCTTGGCTATTTCTAACTCTTCCCGGACTGTGGGAATGGCTCTGAGGCAGTTGCTCACTACCCATCAGCCTGGGGCTGCAAACTACAACCGGGGCAGTACGCTGAGGGTGGGACAAGGACTGAAGCATGTAGAGCAGTTTAAACTCAGTAATTAAACGCAGGATACGTGCTTGAATCCATAACTGCCTGGGCTGAGGATGAGTTGGCTTGTCAACGAGTTACCAAAAAATATGCAAAAACTTCTCCCCTCCTCTCTCCAAGATCAAGTCAAACCTATTTTAACTACAGCTGCCGGAGCATATGTGAGTTGATTCTGTTGTTGTTGACAAAAAAAAAAAAATCCCTTGCAACAGCCTGCCCTTCAGACCGAAATACGCTTGCTCAAGGTCTGGTGGGTGCAGAGCTCTTTTGGACCAGTAATGGAGCTTTTAACATGGGAAAACACTTCAAGGAGTTTCAGACCCCCCTCCACCTTCCCTCCCATTGTATTACAGCAGTGGGAGAATAAAATGTGAGTTATATTCCCCATTTCCTCCCAGCACATGTCCCACTTCCAGTCTGGGATGAGCTCAAGATATTGAGCATATAACCTTATCGAAGAAAAGATTTTTTTTGAATCACTCAAGAGACCTTCCCCCACATTCACCTGTGTAAGCAACTGTCGATGCCAGATCAGAAACGCACCTCTGCAGGTATGTTAGATATCGATGAGTACATTTATTTGCTCCCAAAACCTGTGATAAATACAAGATAGAGAGCATGTTCTGACACCTGAACGTGCTCCGTTACTGTCCCTGTTAATATTTCCACTAGGAAATGTATCTTAAAGTCCCAAGAAACACACCCATGTTTGACTTGAAGACAGAACAGATACAATCCCCCTGTGGGCACTATTATGCCATCCAATTGTCAGCAAAGGCTGACATTTTACCTCTCAGAAGTATTTTTGAGGCAGGATCCAAATGAGTCGCCAGTGGATGCGGGGAAAAGGGATAGGACCACAAAGACCATTATGAAGCATGATTCCTTCCCTTTGTCCACAGCAAATTGCTTAGTACAAACTCAGTGCTTCAGGTACAGGAGTCTCAGCTGGGACAGTAATGTCCAGCACAACTATTAGTCTGTTGCAAATCCTGAGATGCCTCTATAGGCAGGTTCCAATTTTGACTTCTTCCTACACATACCATTTCAATAGTGATTAAAATATCTAAACCAGTAAAGTATAGCATCTGTATTTCACTATATGTTGAAACAGTAGATGGTGAACAAAACAAATGGAAGACTTTACCTGCATATTGATATGTCAAAAGACTCTGGCTTTTACAAGCCAGAAAAAAAATGGAGCTGGGTCACAATATGTAATTATATCCCATGTGTCGTGGTTCAACCCCAGCCGGCAGCTCGGATCACGCAGCTGCTTGTGCTGTTCTCCCTCTTCCCCCAGGTTGGCAGGGAGAAGGGGGAGAAAAGGAAGGGAAAGGAAAAGGAAAAAAAACCATCGAGGGTTGAGATAAAGATACTTTCATAGAAACAATCACAGAAAAGGAAAATAACAACAATAATAACAATAAAAATAATGACACAAGTCACTCTCACTGCCTGCTGAATCGGTACCTTCCCGAGCAATGGTCACGGATTTCCCCGTCCCCCGCCAACCCCCATTTATATACCGATGCCCGTTCCCTTGTTCTGTCTGCGCTCCTTCTCAGCTTCTACAGGAAACTGAAAAGAGTCCTTGAAAAGCACAAACATATCACTTCCAAACAACTAATACAATAGGCATTATTGACATTCCTTTCACAGCAATCACTAGAAATTAACTCTTTCCCAGCGGAAACCAGGACACCATGTTTAATCCCTACTCTGTTCTCTAAAGGCTGCTGAGCTTAAAAGGAGGAAGGTTTTCTCAGCTCTCAAATCAAGGCTCCTCTTAAAGGCTAACTTTTTATCAATTAAATGAAAATCTGCTAATGTTAATAGCAATTTATGGTAAATTGTCAATTCCTTACTTGAAGGGTTATCATCAATTAAGTGCAAAGTAAATACTTACTAAATTAGTTGTTTCAATTGGATTAACAGTTGTTTAGACATTTTCTATATTACAGCAGCAGCTGCTGCAGAATTTGGACAAAATAGTCTTAACACCTGTAAATTTACTGTAAATACATTCCAACTTCTATTGCAGTTATTTATGTTTTAAGCTCCTTGTATGATTTTCTATTCTTCACCTGATGAAACTCCCATCAAAGCTTGGTCAAGGACGGTATAAACATAGGTTCCTCCTATTTTAACTTCAAAAACATTTGAAAACAGCAAAAAAAAAAAAAAACCAAAAAAACCCCAACCCAAAACAACCACCCTGTACTCATTCCGAATAAACTGAAAATCTTACTTTCAGATTAGAAAAATATGGTTTCCATGCGTGTGCGCTTATCACACTTGCTTCTTCACGGCTGCAAAAAACGACAGCAGAACTAATTTGCTGACGTGTCAGAGAAATTTTCCTATTTCTCTGCAGTTCGCTTGCCTCCCCTTTGCTGATGTTACCTTTATTTTTCTCTTAAAATGCTTGCCTTTTGCTATCCTTTTGAAGAGTATCTGCCTTTTTCTCAGTTTCCTCATTTTGCTTTCCCCTGATATTTCATTTTTCTCTCTTAACTCATTTCATCACTTAGACGCTTCCGTGTCTAATCATACCTCCAAATCTATTCGACTTAAGGAACTTTTATTATTTTTTAATCAAAGACCATCACAGCTTCTTCAAATGAGGGAATCCAACAGCACATCAGAACACAAACCAACTCACACTGGTCCTGAGACTCGCTGGATTTCAGCCGAGCGTCCTGCACAGTCAGCTTATCAAACCTTCATCCAACCCCTCTTTGCTGAGCTCTACACCGAGCACACTCAAGGAATAAAGCAGAATTGAAACAGAAAAACAGAGCTTCAAATGCTTACTGACGACAGTGAAAACAGCAAGAGTCCCAAAGAATATTACAGTCAGGAAATACAGAAGAGAAAAACAAAAAGAGAAGGTACCAGAAAAGTGAGTATGAGAAATATTGCAATTTGACTTTGCCTACTCAGCTGTAGTTAAAGCTGCCAGAACTTGAGTTCTTTCATTCCCCTCCACCCCTCAGCAATGGTATTTCTCTGTCACTAGTGGTGTGCTTTCAAAAATTACATCTGAAGTTAAATTTCCTTCTGGTATATTCTATGGTTCTATATGTGAATGCAACTTTTATAATCTGGCACTACTTATGAGAGCAGCTACAAAACCAAATCTTGTATTTTGCATGTTTTTGACAAAATCAAAATTCAATAAGGAAAAATAACTGTCTATGGCCCCAAAGCTGCACTTGAATTTTCCTGTTGGACTCCACCTCTGTCTTGCTTCACGTCGAAACTCCAAATAACCTTACACTTCCATGGTTAAGTTAATTAATGCAGGCAAATTCAAATTTGGCAGCTTTAGGTCATCCTTTGTTTCACCGACAAGCTACAAAAGCATTTAACTTTTCTACATGAACAACACACATGTTCTCTTTCTTTTCCATTCAGAGGTTTGTAGAGCACTCATCTATCTGCATGAAAGCAAAGAGACTAAATCTAACCTGCTGACATCTGGATTACCATCCTTGAGGTTTTGTAATTGCATTGCTGTAAGTGAAGTGTAAGCACCATGAAGGCAACATTATGGTAAGTAAAGATGTGGTAGCCCTGGACCACGTATCTCAATTTATCGTGCCTTTTTGAGTTCATACTTGTGTCAAAGATGAAGAAGTAAAGTTTATGGCGGCCTTGGTAAATCTGCTTCTGGTGTTTGGAGGTTAGGGAGAATGATCCTGAGTAGTCCACAGACTGCTTTTAAAGCAAGGGAACGCACTCACCAAAATGCTCACTACAGGTCCCTGAAACATGTCAGAAGCATTCCTCCTCCTTCTCTTCTCCAGCCCACCAGCAAACCTTCCTACTTTGAAATGAGCAACAGCCTGCATCTTCTCATTCTGCTTCTGAATGGCTGGAGAGGGTCCAGCAAAGGGCTACTAAGATGATGAGGGGACTGGAGCATCTTTCTGATGAGGAAAGGCTGAGGGACTTGGGCCTTTTTAGTCTGGAGAAAAGAAGACTGAGGGGGAGATCTTATCAACGCTTATCAGTACTTAAAGGGGGGGGAGGGGGTGCCAGGTGGATGAGAACAGTCTTTTTTCAGGGGTGCCCAGTGATAGAACAAGAGGAAATGGGCACAAACTTGAACATAGGAAGTTCCATCTTAACGTGAGGAGGAACTTCTTTCCTGTGAGGGTGGCGGAGCACTGGCACAGGCTGCCCAGAGAGGTTGTGGAGTCTCCCACTCTGGAGACATTCCAAACCCGCCTGGACGCCGTCCTGTGCAACCTGCTGTAGGTGACCCTGCTCTGGCGGGGGGGTTGGACTAGGTGATCTCCAGAGGTCCCTTCCAACCCTGACCATTCTGTGATTCTGTGAGAGCTGCCCGCTCTTTGACAAGATGCACAATAGAATCATTCACAGAGGCTAGCAAGCTTCTTCTCAAAATACTTAAAAATTGTAGCCTCAGGATTTCGGGGATCTTTTTCTTGGTTAATGATCCGGTTTGTGTTCCTGTTGTTGGCCAGTGTTGTGCTTTGGCTAGCTAACGGGCTCTCCCACGACAGAATCAAGCTTACAAATCCCACAGAGCATTTGGGCTGAACCTGGAGTTTGCAGCAACATTTGATGAGCTGCAAGAGTGTGGGTTCTGCAGCTTCGTTAGAAACTGTTCTAATTAGCAGTCCATAGGCATGGGCACCGAGCTTTGTGCTCCAGGAACAATTTTCTCTTAAATTCTCTAAAAAGAAAAGATGGATGTATAAATCCCACTTACATCTAAAAAGACCTATCATCTGAGTTTTCAACCACTAGTACCATATTAAAGCTGTCTCTCTTGTGTGAAGAGGCTTAATCACAAAATAACTCTGTTCAATTTCCTTCTCCAGATTAAGCTGTCATTGTTTAAAACACCTTTTTTGTTCCTTGCACTGGAAATGAAGTTAATTCAATACATCTCTTATTTTTTAAACTTTTCTGTTATTTTCTCCCTCACAGGCTGATAGACTGGAGTAATGACTTCTTTCAGAGATTAACACCAGATTAAATTTTTTAAAACTCTTGGAAGTAACTCAAACGTCTGTTGCAATATAGATTCTACCCTTTCCCCTCCTTGGGCCATAAGCAATGAAAGGGAGAAATAAATCTCATGCTGCAACATAATATTAAACTGAAATTGGATGCAAGACTAAAATACCACCAGCATATTTTTTGTTATATGGTGCACTGTTTTCTTGCATATTCTCCTGTCAGGCAGTTGAGCTTCAACTAAGGCACTTCTGAGAAGACAGACAACAACTCGTAACCTGCAAACTGTCATTTCAAACCTAAGCAAAAGAAAGACAAACCACCTCTAATAAAAGTTTGATCTCTTAATTTCTATATAGCATCTCCCAAAGCTACAGAACAAGCAGAAAAATACTGAAAAGGAAAATAGAGTAGCATTTCTTTTTAAGGAATGAGGACTTGGTCAAATTGCATTCTCTATCTTACTAGATAAATTAGGGCCTGACTCAGGTCCTAATAAACATACACAGCGACTCTCAATGACCTCAAAAGTTGCTGAATCTCAATGATATTATATTGATCTTACAACACAAGTAGGACTTAGCTGTTTCTTCAGGTTCGACAGTAGGGATGTGCAACTCCAGGTGATAACACAAAGAATAGCCATTACTTAAAAAGATGCAGGGCTATATAACCGAATTAGGGTTTTTTTCCACAAATCTCATCTGCGTTTAAACAGATATGTTGTTTTCTGAAAAATGCTACCTTGGTGAAAGGGTAAAGAGTGATATTAAGAACTGGACTAGGATTTATCTTGGTTTTGTTTTTCACCGGCACGTAAGAACAGCACTGCGCGAGCCCGGAGTCCTGCAATCTTTATGGAAGACTCTTTTCAATGGGACTTCCCAACCATTATACATGTATTAACTCAGCAGGACAGAACACACCTGTACAGGCTGTACATCATTTTAGGCCACAAGTTTGATGGCATGTGCAATATTCCCCTGGTTTAGCTGTGCACACACACTTACCCACATACCCGCAGAAATGCTACTCGCAATCATACTAATACAATCAGAACGGGAGTGAAAAGGCGCTTGAAGTGTATTCAGCCACTCTATGACAATATAGAAATTCAGGAGAATCAAACAGCACTATCAAAAGTCAAGCTCAAAACCAAAATGAAATCAAAAGGACAGATATTCTCCCCAGTGAACGCTTAAACTAGGGAACATACTGCCACAGGTTTTTTTGTGGATACTTGCACAGTCTCACCTACATAGTTTGAAGAAAAGCGCGTAGACTGATTTTGGGAAAAAATAAATAAATCTATGAAGCAGTTAAACACAAAGATACCACCTCTGACTTAGGAAATCTTTAAGCCTTATATTACTGGGAGATGAAAAAGCATACCAAAGAAGCATCACTGTGCATGCGTATGCTTTTAAAGGTATACTATACTGGCCCAGCTGAGACGAGATACTGGCTGAATGAACCCCTGGTCTGACCTACTGTGACTGTCTGTCATGTTCACCTTTACAAAAGTGCCACCAAGCACAGTATCTCTTACAAATTTATGACATTTCTGGAACATTATGATAGTACTTTTGTTTGGCATGGGTAGGAAATCCACATAACCCAAATCACCCACACAACTCGCTTGGAAATGTGACCTTTGATAAGACCTCTGACATACTATTCAAGAATGGAACCATTTCATGAAACCTCCCCTTGAATAATTACATGACTAAGACATACAGAAAGCTTCCAGTCCAAAATCCTAAACGGCATATACAGTTTGAACTATTAATAACAGGACCGTTGTATAACACCCTCTAAATCATTTCAACTTGATGCATCTCTATCTGTATTAAGACACTGAGGCTCTTTCAATTAATGTGTATCAGTAGAAAAAAATTACAACTTATAACTTGGTTCCAAGTCCAGGCGGCACTGGGCACCCGCAACACATCAGAAGCTGAACTGAGGTAGGCACAGCACTTTTTACAGTTGTCAGAAATGTCTTCAGGAGGATACATAAAACAAGGGATTGCTTGAAAGCTTAAGTGGTGATTGTCAAGTAGGAGTAGCCTGTTCAACAGCAAGACTGAACCGTTTCAGATCCACCCGCACAACTTTTACAGCTCCTGCTGAAACCTTAAAACCTCTCACAAAGGAATCAGGCCCTAAAATGAACTATGTTTTCTTAGAAAACCGTTCAGTGTAATAACAATGCTTTAAATGAGTCCAACTTCTTAATATTTGAAGTTTAAAAATTAGTTTTAGAAGAAACCCTAACATTTAGGGATAAAAGGTAAATTAAAATAGTCACAGAAAAACTCAGTGGCTTTTTTACATATTTAAATTATAATAATATAACTGAGGGAAATCAATTAACATTGTGACTTCCCAAAATTATTAAAAATTTTGGTCTCAGAAGGCAAGCAGGGAATATGAGACTAAACCATGCGGTTTAGCAAGAAAGTTTAGAAGTTAGAGATGTACAAGCACTGTTTCACTACTACAAATACATTTTGTAAATCTAATTATAGGTCATCATCATAGAACAAAAAGACAATACCCACACCATACCTATTAAGCATTTCTACAGCCCTTGATAACTATTAAACCCTGGAAATGTAATAGAAAAAGGAAAAGGAATGTGCTACAGCTGCAGAACAGCCTGCAAAAATAAGCAGTTCTATGGGTTTTAAAAAGAAAACAGAATAGGGGAAAACAGTAGACTTGTAAATAAGTTCATAGCATTTAATTACAGATCTAAAGCAGAACCTACTAAGTCTACAGAAGCCTTTTAAAGCACATGAAGTTTGCTTAGTGGAAAAGCCAAACCAGATTTTTAATAAATAGCATAATCTGGATTTCAAAGGGCACTGGATTCAACCTTCTGCGTAAGTACAGATTTGGTATAATTTTAGATAATGTCTTTGGTCTCAAAACTTCACAAACTGAGCCTTGTTTGAGGCATAACAATACAAATGGCTGCTTTAACTTCAAAGTAACGTTTAAAAAGTTTCAGTAATAGAAACTTTCAGCTAAGGCAAAAAACAGATGAAACTGCAATGACAGAAATATCGCCACAAGTCCTCCCTGCTTTGTGCAGTGTCACTTCAGACTATACAGAGAAAGACTGCCAGTGCATCTATTATGGGATCATATAAGCACGCACATTTATCATGAAAGTACAAAAACCTCTTCTCGATATCTGTTTTAACAATGAGAGGAAATATACAGAATAAAGACTATTGAATTGTTATTCTTTATCCTTCATTTATAGTGCAATGTGATTTAAAAAAGAAAATTTAAACATGATATTCCATTTGTAGTTGTTCTGCAGTTTTATCCGGTTTTAATGTTACTTAACTCTTTAAGAAGTGGGAGAAATCATCAGTAATTTTTTAATGCAAAGAATAAAAGACAACCAATACCTACTTGACAAGCCACTGAGGCAAAACCAAGACCGCAGAAAATAAAAAGTAAAGCTGAATAACCTATGATGCATGCTTGCCTATTGTCTCCCAAAACCATAACGAGCCTAACCCATCACTTACACATCCCACTCGTAAGTCTGTTACATGATTACTTTCCAACACAACTGAAAAAAAAACCACTTTTGCCTCTTTTATCTCTTCACTCAACACTTGCCACTTTCATCTCTTCACTAACTATGGCATGCCACACCTCACAGAGATAAAATGGATTCATTTGCTTTACATTTCTGAACTTTATTTAAATAAGGTTCCCCAACACAATGGCAATAATCCTCCTTAAGGGAAAATTGAAACACTTGTCATGTAATCCTTGTTCAACTAAAAACATCAGAGGAATTGGCTTAAAGATATCCATTCCAGTAAAAGCCTTTGGCTTTGGGAATCTGTATGTCACGATTCCCGTAATGGCATGTATCTCCTCTTGCTTTCCTCACTTAAATGAATTAGAAAACCTTCCGAGTCTAGTAGCAACATCCTGGCATGAAGCTGGTGTGATGGAGAATCAGGCCTGTCATTGCTTCGTGATGATGATACAACAGCTCATATACAATGCTTTATAGAACCATAATTAGTTTCACACACTGAGTTTAATACTCCCCCTTCTTACTCAGCACTACACTAGGCTGTTTTTGACATAAACACTTGTAAATGAGTATGTTTTATAACTCAATAATTAACATCCATAAGCTATACTATGGAAAAGCAACTCCTCTTAACCAGTGGTGTGCTATCTTCAGATAGATTAAAAAGTCATGATGTATTAATTTCTGTCAATATGAGTAGCTTTCATAACAAAAAACAAAACAAAACAAAAAACCCCACAGAATAAAAAGAGATCACTCTGGCACTCCACTGTAAATATAATACTTAAGAGAACAATAAAGCACATTTCCAAAAAAACACAGGGAAACTTACCTTCAGCTTCACAAATACAACGGAAAAAAAATATCACTTGAATTCCTAGTATACATTAAATCATCACAATTGAAATACGGAAAGCAGAGACCAAGTAAATGCCTTCAAAAAGTATCACATTTGGGAATGTGACACTTTGGGTAACATTTGGGAATGTTACATTAGGTATATACAGAAAAAAGCAGGGGGCACCGAGACATGAAAAATCTACACTACAGTATAAAATACTTTACATAGAAAGTGTGAATTTGGAAGAAGCTAAAGGAACAGCTACAGCGTAAGTCATTACTAACCCTGGCCTGGCAGCAGCTCAAGACAAGTGCACGTGACAGGGAAAATTTAGGCAGGACAGTCTGCTAGCTGGTGGAATGGGAAAGGTGGCTTGGCAGTAAATGGGAGCAGAAATATTAGGAATGCTGACAGAATATTCTTCTTATTTGGTGCTGAAGACAGAATGCTTACCTAGACACACATTTCAAAGGAAAAATAAATATTTTTTAGTCTGAAGGTAACGTGCTGAGGACATTCTTGGTACTAACCTAGACAAATGAAACGGAAGTGATATCACATGATGCATGTATGCGCTTTCATGTAATTTCATGTGATAATAATGGTTCGGGCTTTCCATTCAAACAAGGTTGACTATTTGGAAGCAACACTGGGGAAGGAGGAAGCTGTAGGAGCATGCCAGCGTCAAAGTAATTGACAATGAATGGCTGGCATGCCAAAGGGCTTTATTTTGTACAGGGAAATACAGATCGGCTAGTTAACAGGTGGGATTTCTGTGGATTCTCATCCACCTGCTCACTCAAAACGGCAATATCACATCGGTCTAAGCTTTGGCACAGCAATTCTTCCATTTCCCATTCATAATCAGCAACAAAGGATAAAACAGAATGCTTGAAACAATACAGTAGCACAATCTAATGATAAACGCTCACCCCACGTCTCTGAGTGAAATCTGCATGCGGGTGAAGGTGTCCTTCGGTGAGGGAGGAAGGACAGCACGGCAAGCAACCCTAACTCACAATGTGATGCTGTACTTCCCTGAAGGCATAGCGCCACGCTGATCTACTCACCCGAAGTTCTCTCACCGCCTGTTTTAAGCAGCCCTAACCTATTTCGGGTCATCAACACATACATTTCCAAATGACAGTGACTTTGGAAATGGCCTGGACTACAGAAGGTGCTTTACTGGACAACATAAGAAGCAGGCACCTTTCTCCAAATTCTGTGGTTTGTTATGTCTTTTTGCTCAAGACCTCCTTAGACACCCACCCATGTTTACCATTTTAGTTTCCTGACTACAGACGTTTAATTTTAAAATGCAAAGAATGATTTTTCTTACCGCATACACCCAAACTTAAAATCCTACAGTCAAACTGCTTTTTCCTCAGTCATGTATGAGAACCCCAGGCAAGGACTCTGCAGGCTAGATTATGCTCTTCATTACACCTTTACAATCCTGGTGAAATACTGCTTCCTTTACAGCCTATCAGCACAGCACTTGCATGGGTGTATGAACTCTGTACAACGCAGAATGGTACCCTACGTGTTCATAGAAAAGATGTAAACTGCACATCAACAGTCAGCTACAATGGAGCTGACAAAAGGGATGCTACGGCCAAAAAAGTAATCCCCGTGAAAAAGTGTAACACCAGTTTAGCTTATCTTACCCCTTTCCATATCCTACCATATTCTTCCCCCTCCTACCTCTTCCACCTCCTCTCTCTCTCTGTTGAAAAATCCTTAACCTACATTCTTTGGTATGCCTCACCTACCTACCAACATGCAGTTTATATGAGCATTAATACCAACGTTGTCCATGCCAAATAGAGCAGTGCATTTTGCCATTTCCCCATTTACTCACAGATGATGAATGTCCAGTCTGTAATGAATAGTGTCAGTCCAAAGCTTTTTATTTTATTTTCACTCCCCAAGCTGTATCCTAAGCATTTTTCTTGAGCTGTTCCCCCAAGATGAACTGCCATCACACACTTCTCCCTTCTAAACAACGAAGCAGAATATGGAAAAAAAAACAAACCACAGCGCTCAGAGAAGGACTGAAACCCAGTCCTACGCTCTCCTACAGCCCTCCCCTCACAGTTTGAGACCTTTTGTTCTAACCATTTGATCCCGAGTCCACCAGGGAAGATTTTAGGCAAATTTCAGCCTCACGCATTGAACTAGCAGCAGATATATCGGAGACCTGTAAGTCCACTAGCTCACAAGGATCAAACATTTACTGCTCTTGCAAGTGCAGCCTGCTGCAAAGGCAAGCTGGCACACTGAGGCGAACTCTGAATTTGCAGGAACCTGCTGTCCAAGATGTGAGTGTAAAGCACTGCGCTCAGCACAAAAGCCTCTACAGGCAGGCAGGTGAAGTGTTAAATGCCAAATAGTCAGCTAAAGGCAGAATTTTGAGGCCTAAGACCTAAGAAATGTGAGTTTACAATTACGTTCCTCACTGGAAATACGGTGGCTACACTGGGAATAAATTAACGTATGCAGGAATTTGTCCAAAAACCCATTAAGGAGGGCACTCCCCCAGTGAAGCACAGAATTAGTTGGAGCATAATTCTATGCTTCAGTGGTTGATGAAAGAGACAGATGTCTCCATCTGCAGCTTCCTGCTAAAAAGGTAAAGTCATATCATGCAAAAATCGCACACAGAAAGTCTCTCTAGAAAGTCTGTGGGTACCAGTCATGTGGGAATCATGGGAGGTTCATCTGTAGCGCTCTGCATCTCACTGAGCAAAAGAAGTCACAGATTTTTTCGGGAAGTTTTATCCCGGTTTCTAGTTGCTATAATCTCCAGCAACGTACCATCTATTTCTTGAGCTCGTGCTATGAAACTGCACCCTGTGCTGGACTCGGGCAATACCGCACCTCCTGTGTTTACTTTAAGCATTAGTACAGTGCCAGGCAGAGCATGACATCTGAGCTTGAAAGGTGCTTCACAACTGAAGCCTCAAAGAAACCAGTGGAGTCAGAATCACTTAATGACCAACGGGGACACTAACGGGTTGGATCCTACAATGCTCTAACACACACAAACTCATCAAAGAGATTTAATTTACCTTGACCTTGTAGTACTCCTTGACTTCAGGCTGAATGGAATCAAAATCACCGCTGATGTAATCAGGCAAGAAGCTGAAAGGAAAGCAATGAGCAGTGAAATGAAAAAATAATCCATCTTACTACATTTAATATTTATTTTCTCAAAAGCGCTAAGGGGTACAAGCATTAATCTCTCAAGGGAATAGGAGTTAGTTAAAAGCACGTTAAAACAAGAGTTGATATGAGGTGATGCAAAATAAGGTAACAGACGAACTGTAAAAGTGGTAAATCTAGTGTCCCCACTTTGCTGAGGGAGCTGCACATCGCTTAGATGCTGATACATCTCCCTGGGTCAGTAAGGCAAGACTTGTATCTGCATGGTTCTAGAAAGAACCCTCAAATATCTTTCAAATGTATCATTCAGTCAGTAAAGTATTTGAAAAAAAAAACCGATCTGAGTGCTGTACATCAAGCCTCAGAGGATACAGTTTGTCCGAAGATGATGATGATGCTTCTTCGACAGCTGGTTTGCCACAAATGTTCCAAAGATTTGTATCTTAGTTGTTACTGATGTCATCCCATTTCTGCTCTTCTCCTTGATTATTAAAAACAATCCCCCCAAAATATGGAAGCCAAATGCTTCCAGTGATTAAGTCATATCTTGGATGTACAAAATGTGGACGAACTTGATTTCAAATCCTAACCATCATTTGTACAGTAATACTGCTGCAAAGCACATAGAAATTGCAATACTTATCTCAACTTGCTTCTTGTTTTTTAACTGCAGAATGCTTAATAATATTTACTGTATAAATTCTTATCAAATTGGTAACAAAACTTCAACTGTGCTAAAGAAAGCCACAACAACAACAACAACCAACAAAAAAATCCCACCCCAAACAAACAAACCACAGAAATACAGCTTTCCATCGTGCACAATTCCTGGAGTTTTAAGCAGCACCTGAGAAGACAGGTGAAAGCGTTGCCGCTGTTTCAACAGATGAGGCTGAGTTTTGAAATTAAAGCTGCAATTTTAGCGTTTTCTAATGAATTAAATAGATATTTCCTCTTCTCCAAGGTTAGTATGCTTTACAAGGGGTATGAGTCCACCAGCAAATTAGTTTACAGCTCAAGCTGAGTTATGAGGAATTGGGCAAATCATAGTAGAACATATTTCTCTTCCATGCAATTTTAGAAGAATGCTGCAGGATCTACAAACTCCCCACTTCAGTAAAACCTATAAAGATCTCATGTTCTGGCTGTGTTCAAAGATTTCAGAAAAAGACAGGTCGCCACCGGCCACCTCTTCCTTTGAAAACTGAAAGCTGCCTCAGCACAAGCTGGTAAGTACAGTTGTTGCGCGTTAGCTCGTGTGCAACTATGGCGTTTCAAATTCACTACTCTCTGCTATTACTGAGGCTGTTATAAAAGGATACGTTCTAAAAATAATCTCTCTAAAAGTGATGCTCCCACACTCACAGCAGGGGGAAAGGCAGTCCCTTCCGCATCGGGTTTTATCGAGGACACAGAAACGAACTAGAAGAAATGCAAATGCTTCAGCGCTCTGTTTTATACGCCCAAGTCAGTAAAGTTCAAAACCAGCAAAAACTAAACAGAAAATTAGATTTGCTCCTTCATTGTGAGACTGACCTTTTCAACGTACAAAAAAATTCCACATTTTCAAAATTTAAATTTTAAATTGCTGCCTTTTTACCTTTCCACGAGTTTCCCAATGAAATACTTATGGAGTACAACAAGACTAAAAAACTACAACTAATCTTGTTCAATTTGTTATTTTTCTTTCATTTCTTTTTGGTTGAAACAAAGCCATTAAAAGTAAACTCACTCTACATATCACAGTCGTGGCTCCGAATGCAAGCCCTGGATGCATCCCAGCAGGCTGGGCAGGAAGAACAACAGCCAGTTGCCAGAGAAAGCCAACTTGTTACGACACACACATCCACTCTGATGAAAAAGCTGATGTCTTAAGGTTGTTTATCTTACTGCTGTACATAAATCCAAAAGTGTCTTTGGCATTTTGTTCTCTACAGTAACTACAGACTGCAGTGCTTTTAAATAATCAACCATCTCTCCTGAGTGCTTCAAGAGGCATAACTGGGAGCAGAATTAGCCAGAAAAGTATCTTCTCTGAATCAAATGTTTCTTCACTGCTTTTACTCTCACCCAAAGCAAAAACCATTTCCATAACAAAAGCCAGCTGAAGTTCTGTCTGAATTTTTACAAGGAAAAGAAAAAGAAATTTGGTTGCGCCTCCCACGTGCTCTGCCAGCGCTCCTGGCTACACTGCCTCTATGTGTCTCCTCTGCCAGGAAGCTCTACGTCCATTTTCAAAATATCCTCTCTAAATGGTTCACCTGTAGCCAGCACAAAGCCAGAAATGACTAACAGAGGGTAAGGAATCGTGCCTGGGAACTTCAAAGTTTCAAAAAGTATAAGCCTCGCATTAGTGAACATGGCCTTTTCCTAGAATAGCATCAATTCCTTCTCCTTCTCTTCTCCTTCCCTTTGACAAACAGCAGAAACAAGGCAAATACGTAAAGACACTCCTGATGAATTCAAAAAAATATCGCTCGTGAGTAAGTCTCAACTTGCACCGTCTGCTTCACAAACATCATAAAACATTTCGGCTTTATCTTCAGAGGATTGCTGCTCTTTGTAGCTCATTGACTACACACGCCAACGAAAGCAAGCCAACATACAGCCACACGTCAAAACTGTGACTTGGTCCTCTTAAGCTCTGGCGAACAATTTGGCTGATTCAGGTGAGCAGAATTTAGTCAAAGCTCTTCTCTGATTAACATGAGCGAAGAAAAGTGTGCAGAATTGTCCTAGACTGACTAACCTCAGAGAAGGCCAGCGCTAGCTGACATGGAAAAAGGGGAAATAGTTGACAGAGATATATACGGAAAAAAACCCACACTAAAGTAACTTAAGAATATTTTGTAATAATTGGTTTTCACCTGTTTGATTTGGTATACTTTTGTATTTACTCCAGAATACAGAATAGTACAGGAGAAGAGGCTCTGGAGAATCACATATAAAGCTTACCACTATATGAGCGGAAGAAATTGTGTCAGAAAAAAGTAACAAGGCAGGCCCCTCTATAAAATTTAAACAGCAGCTCTTATTTAAAGTACGGATTAAAATCAGGTATTATATTAGTCTAACCCATGCTCTTTTACCCTCTGACCTCAAGTTCATGAATAATTCTTATCCTGTAGCATAACTGCATTGAAGATGACATATATTGCAGCGACACATACGGCACGTGTCCTTTAATGAAGGAGGTTATCTTTTTGCCCATGATGGCAAAAGATGTCTTTAATACCTTTTCAAAGTGCAATTTAAAATTTTATTTTCTAAACAGTCCAGATGATGCAGTCTACTGCATTTCAGAACCATGTTTTACTAGTCTCATTAGCTATTAATTATCACTATGCAGATAAGAACATGACCAGCTCAACTGGCTTGATTCTCTGCTGCTTTACACTGACATTTATCAATAGTGAGTTAACTCCATAATCCCAATGGCACCCTAATGGGACCTAATGGGAAAGTATAAAATTCATGTGAGATCAGCTTAGTCTACCAAGCCTTTTCTAGAGATGTCAAGCAGTATAACACCAGGAACTGAGCTACAAAAAACCCTCAGAGGCTTTGGGCCAGCCAGAGTTTTTCTTCCTCTTCACTTCTGATTCTCTTCCCTTTTGTGTGGGTTATTTGTTTGGTTTGGTTTGGCTGGTTGCATTTTTTCTGTTCTCATCAGGGCATTTTAGAGCCATACAGCATCCATCTAAAACGAGTGTGGAGTCAGGAGGGCCAGGATTGCTTTCAGGTAAGGACCTGAAGGCACTTCCAGAGCAGACTGCTTATGTTTCATGTATGTACCTTTAAAAAAAAGAACAAAAAACCAAAACACAACAGAAAATCCATAGTTTCTCTATGAAACCTTTAAAGGTTTAGCTAGCTTACCAAGAAAAACCAGCACTACTTCTCAGAAGTTTTGAGACAGATCCCAGCTAGGGGATTTATCCAAACTGGATAAAGGCTGAATGTTGACTGAACAGTTTTATGAACTCCCAGGATGCTGGGCTGGAGAGCAGGGGAAAAAAAACCAACCAACAACATTCCAGCAAGTTTGCCATAGTTTCAAGATACACTAATGAAATTTTAGTCACAAGTACCATAAAACAGTAATCGACTCTTACCATAGACACAGTTTACAAAATAAATAGAAGCTATTTAAACGCAGAGGTTCTCATGCTAGGTAAGCACAACTGTACCTTTTGCCTTCAAGAAAGCCATCTAATGGACACAGCTTAATTCAAGAAGCAGTTTTATTTTAAAATATTCAACACTAATGAACAGCATATTAAATTTAAAACATCAGAATACTAGGTTCTTTATTCACTCACTCTAAGAATTCAGTGTGGAGTGGTAAATATGTCTTTTTATACAGCTATGAAAAAGAAAAAAAAAACCCAACAATTCTCACTTTAACAGTTTAGAATAAAAAACTGTGCTGCCTCCTTAAATAAATTGCTCTGGCATAACTGTTCGGTTCTATCATTAATTCAAAGTTACAGTTTCCTAGTACTATTGACTTTTCTTGTGATGTAGCTCCTTTAGCACATAATTGTCTGCAATTAACCTTTTTTAAACAAATGTTAACATCAGAGACATGAACATTTAAAGGCAGTATCTGCGGTACCCTTTGCTTCCTTCCTTCCTCCTTTCCTGCACAGAAAACAATCCCACGCAGAAAAGCCGTACGCATCCCAGCTGTAGCATTCGAGAGCACAGAGTGGGTTCCCTGGGCTTTTTTTTCAGTACTAAAAATAAATTTCAAACCGGTGCCTTTTACCCGAGACTAACAGACACACACAAGCTACTTCCCAGTAGAAAAAATACATTGAAGATAAAATGGTGCAGACTTAACATGAAGCAAAGTCACTAAAGTCAGCTTTGACTTTCGTAAGCATCTAGTACTTTGATATACAGAAGATAAAGCACTCTAGCATTACTTCAGGATAAATATTAAAATCAGTTTAACAAAAAGACCCCAACAAGCAAAAATTAATGCCCCCAAATCTACACTTGCTAACTGTTAAGATGCGCTTTCAGCTTGCCCTTTTGACTGTTGGTCTTGACTAGAAGGGTGAGTGTGGGCTGTTCTCACCAGAAAGGCGTTAAGTCTATTTAAATCTGTCAAAAGTATACTGTTAACTGCTGCGAAGATCAAAGTGTCTTTTTAACTCCCAGAGACAGGTACAGCACAAGTAGATACTATGTGTATTTTGTCTCAAAGCAGCATACCCAGATGCCCCATCTAGCTGTACAGAGGTGAGTTCCCAGGGAAAGAAGAAATAGCAGATTGCAAGATTATTCAGAGCTAATGTCTATTCAATCTATAAATACCTTCCCGGTATTATCTGCAGGGTTACCACAAGTAAGAGTCACAGGTGAAGCTCAGAAGCCAAACACTTAATACCCGTACAATTAATAAACTTCAAAAGGATTCCGTAACTTATTATTGTCATCAGGCCTTAAAAACCAGCTAAAGCACAGTCCTTACCTCTTCCACCCTCTACTTCCCCATCAAGACTCTCCTGCAGTCAGCTAGCTTACTTTTTTTGACTCCATAGTTCACATCACTGTTATTTCAATCCACAAAGCCTCCCTTATAACTATATAATATTTGCATTAGGGTAGCACTGACACGCTGTGTCAGTGGAAAAACCAACAGAACCCTCCCAGTTGCCCATCCCTTCTTCCAAGACCTTAATAAACCCTAATGTTCATTACGCAATTGCTTACAAAGAACATAATGGCCAAACAATAAATCCAGATGAGATTTAAAAAAGATTAAAAAAAAAAAAAGGGGGG
>VZSZ01006438.1:84904-130221 GCA_013398815.1 Ibidorhyncha struthersii | reverse complement strand
GGGGGGAGGGAGGGATGGGGGACACCACCAGTGCTGCAGACCCCAGTTTCACAAAGAAAGCAAGTACGTGTATACATCAGGCCACACACACAGATAGCAGACCTGTGTGACCCTGCCAGAACTCTTTACACGGGCTGTTACCAAACCTGTGGATTACAGTCAGGAAATTCTGTGGTTAAAAATACTTGGTAACATTTGGCAGCCTTGGAGAACAGCTTCTTTTCTCCTTACTTTTTAAAGGCCTTAGTGTTAAAGAGCATAAAAGTATTATTTGCAAATGCGATGATTTAAAGAAAAAAGATAAAAGTGTGTGAAGATATGAGGGCAATAATGCATTCATTTATGCTTGCCTGGTATGCAGTGTCACCTTGCAAATAATAAAAAAGTATCTGAAATAAATTGTAGAACACATTACCTTCAGCTCAAACTGCTAGACAAAGCACACATCAGGGGGAGATCTTCTGCAGGGGACAGCCACCTCAGTCCCATTATCATGAACAAAAATCAAGCAGCAAACGCCCTGCCTCAAAACCTTATCCTTCAGTGACAAAGAAAAGTGTTAATGATGGCTACAATTGTTGCATTTTTCTTTTTAAATGTCAATATTTGAACACTGTTCTCCAGTTACAATCAATACAGTACAAAATAAAACGAAGATCCAAGATTTAGGAACTGCTCACTTATTTTCCAGGGTGCTGAACACCCTCCTGTGTTCAGGTAAATACAAGTACTTGGGGAAAAACCCAGCACATACAGGACAAGAAACTCCCGGAGACTTCTGTTAAGTACTTGTGGCTTCTTATTACTTACAGACTGATGCACTACTCAAAATAAAGTATGCATGAATGCAATGCTGTTGCCAACACCTCAGAGCCAATTAAAGCTGAAACTATTCAGCGCCTCTCAGGAAACAGCATCTCACAGGCTCAAGCGCCATGTCTTGCTGCTGGATCCTTAGCAAAAGGATCAAAAAAAGGGGGGGGGGGGGGGGGGTGTCGAGCTGCAGGTTTTCGCCCTTGCACAGGGCAGCATGGTTCAGGGCAACATATTAATTCAGTGGCAGAATAAACACCAGTGGCTCACTCATGAGCATGTGATTTTGAAAGCTGGGGAAACGTAAGTACTCACCCAGAAGTGCCAGACTCCAGTCTTCTAGGACACAAGGCCAGAGGAAAAGGGAGAGAAGATGAGCAACATAACCTGGACTCCCTCCGACAGCTGAGGGTATTTGACTAACTGAGAAGACAGGGACTGTCAAGACACCCTAAACTGTTTTCCCTCTTCTCATGTCGAAGCATGGCAGAATTTGCCCTAAAAATTGAAGAAAACCAGCCACTACATTATAGAAAGGTGAACTGTTCACTATTAACATTTTTGAGACCACGTGAGGAATCAGAGGGATGGGATCTAAAACCTGGTAAATTTAAATTGAAGGAGTCACAAAATTACACAAATGGAGAATTACATACTAGTCTCAAACTGGCAGCACTGGAAGCCAGAGCCAGCTCAGGGTTCCTTTGTGGAGTGCCACTAAAGTTGGATTTTGCTGCTCCAAGGTGAGAACAAACTTTTCCAAGACAAAATAAATAATTTCTCTTCTTTCCCAGAAGAGCTAGAAACACGCATATTATATTTTTTTCTTCCTAATTAGATAGTCACTAACAACCCCCACAGTGTGGCTTGAAAACTCATTATACAATTCTAAAAGTCAGTTTTGATGACTAGTATTTTAACTCGACACGTCCTTTCTTCTGAACCTTCACACCCGTAAGAACACTTAAAAGTCAAGCACAATCAAACAGTTAAGCAGTGACACGTGAAAGACATTCACTGGGATTTTTTTTTTTTTGCTTTCATAATTTACTCACTCTCGCCCGAGTACTTAAGTTCCTGCTCTGAGTTCAGCATCTGTTTACGTACTTCCAAAAAGAGGGAAGGCAACCTATGCAGAAGAGGTTGAGTTTGAAGAAGCCTTTTGCTTCTTCAGGGCTTGAAACCGCAGTAAGTAGCTTGCAGCAGAAATCCTTTAGAGCAATTTCTACACAACGACTCACGAGTGCAAACAGAAGAGATTTATCCCCTTACTGAGCAACCTGTTCCAAGCAGGAAAGAAGAAACCTGCAGATTTGCAAAAGTCCTAATTATGCTTCTCCCATTTGGGCCTGCATTTTCGTTCCTGATATCCATGTACACGTAATTTTATAGATTAATTTTCTGTTTCATAGCCAGAAAAGAGACATCTTCACACTTACCTATAAGGTGGAAGACCAGCCATGAAAGGTGAATTGCCACACAAAAATTTATTAAAACACACCTACTCAGAAGACATGAAGTCTTAAGGAGGAAACCAGAACATCTGATGACAATACAGCCACTGAAAGGCAAAATTGACTCCCGTACCGTCTTCTGGGCTCTAACTGCCTGTAGAGCAGCTACTGAGCAAACTTCTGGCCCTTTTTTGGGGGGGGAAGATGTGCTTGAGTACCTTAAATATATTAATAAAATTTCTTCATGATTTGAGCCCTTATATTGATAAGGTACATAACATTTTGCAGAGAAACAATGCACCGAGGATCCTGAAAACACTTGGGCTACATGGAGGAGCAAAGCATATCGCTTCATCTTTTTAGGGAATGTGAACCACACAGCAAGGAATGGAGAAAATACACATAATGGCAGACAGCTGTTTGAAGTCTGTTGTCTCTGTATGGCTGAAATTTGGTAAGTCAGTGGGAGGCAGAAGTTTTATTAAACCTTTTGCTGCTGACCTCTGCTGCAGCCTCTCTAGAGCTGACAATGAACCAGGATATTCTGCCAGAGCATTAGCATTTCAAAAGGTACCTGCACCTCTTGTCCAGCACAGCAGCATTAATTAGAGAGAAAGCAGAAGATAAATGCGCATACAAAATGAGAGTTGGGCTCTATCTGATGCTCGGTAACCTTTCCCAAAAAGCATCCTCACTTTTATCAGATTAAATTGAGTATTCTCCCATTTCTATACATTTAGCTGTACAATGTACAACCCTATTTCATTTTCTAGAACTTGTGTCTTAGACAAGAACATATTGCAAAGTTTACTAGAAATTCTAGTCGCAAAGGTGAAAGGCTGCCCTCAAGAGCTCTGAAAGAACTGGTGGAACAGTGTTTAATATAGCAGTGACCCTGTCTTCGGTGAGCTGGAGCACCACAGCTGGGTAAGGCTTCTGCAGCTGGCAGAGAAATCCTACTCACTTTAATCCTTGTCCTACCCTCCTCACAGTGTCACCACCTCTACAGAGCCAAAGTACCAGTATGGATATTTCAGTTATCAAAGTCAGCAGGATCACAGTTATGAACACACATATGCAGTTCTCGCTCTCTCAAGTAAGATTAGAAATATTTCTAACTATGATTTTGGTGAGCATAGCTACAACTGAAATGCCTCTGATAAACCTCTAATTAAAACATAAAAATCTATTTTATAGTTACCTGACATATGGATGAAATGAAGAAACAAAATAAAGCTGCAACTCTCCTGTATAAATAAATCCACCTTCTGATTGCAACCCAACGTACTTGTTTGAAATATTTTTTTTCTATCAAAGTTATATTTATTCTGTGTTTTTTAAGGAATAAATACCAAGCGATTGATGAAACGTGTTCATCTAAGGAAATGACGCCTATCCCTTGCTGGTTATTTTCTGTAAAATGTTTAAACTGCTAAAATAAACAGAGAAGTTCATACCTATGGTCTGTACCTTAACAGATGATGGGTGGACAAAAGGATGTCAGGTTGAGAGTGACTTGCTGGACCTAAACTTTTATTTCTTTCTGCTGTTTCTTAGTGAACAAATGTACAGGTAAGGAAACCTGGTAACACATGAGGAAACCTGTGGCAGTCCCACCCTGACCACTACAGGGGCTGTCTGCTTTCCCAAAGACTGCTTCTCCCAAATGCAAGGGAACATGCTAATCTTGCCATTAACATCTTTCTTTTGCTTTGTTGCAGTCAGATTCTCCTCCTGGCAGCCAGTGCAGCTTCCAATGCTCCCCAAAGAAAAGGGCTTTGTAGAATTTAGCCATCGCCACCACAGGGAAGCTCCCTGCACCTCCATGGATGGCCTACCTGAGCAGGGGAGAGAGCAATCACACAGCCATGGTATCCAGTGTGAGGGTGGGAAACATTCCTTAGGAGGAAAAAAACCTGAACTTGGCTCTGGCCAAAGTATCATGCCAAATCCTTCCCATTTCTCAGGGCTTCCTTCAGCCCCTGAAAGCACCAGCTGTCAGACACATACTCAGAAAGTATAATCTTTTCCCATCTTCGTCTCCTGTCTAATGATGGAGTAACGCACCAGCAGCTAATTGAGCGAAGATAACTTAAAGAAGCTGAGATCTAGTTTATATTAATTATTTCATAATTTAGCCCACAGCTGTTAGATATTAAAATCAGAAAGCAGGCCACCTCTTCCTGCACATCTCTCTCACCTGTGTAGTCGCTACCTAGGCCACCTGTACCCATTTGACCTACCAATATTTCACCTGCAGCTTATTAAAACTAATTTTACCGAAGAAATAGTGATCCTAAGCACAAGATACAACAGCTATCATAACAATCACAGCAGTTTGCCCTGGCTTTTACCTCTGGTACAGATTCAGCAGTCCTAACTATTGAGAAAGAACTAAGAGCAAATATATCAAAAGCAGCAAATTTCTGCAAGAGGTTAAAGTCTACAAATAACTCTTCTTTCAGATTACCTTAGAAGACATCTACCACTGCAAGGCCTTAACTACCGAAATCACTAATGAGCACCCACGTGCTAAAATCCTCACTAGGTCCCAATCCTTCAAACCCGCACACGTACAGCCTTGCTCAGCACACGTATCCAGCAGCGCTCCTCTCCAGGGATAGAAGCTCTCCAACAGCTCCACCTGAAACCAGCACAGCTGCATGCAGCACAGCTGGAGAGTCCGAACCTACAAGGAGTTTAACACAAACTTATGGTCAGGAGCCAATTCATGCTTGTATTCAGACTTTGCTGATCAGGAGAGGATGTAAAATTAATTTCTTCTATTTCAGTACATTTAAAACTGAGCATTTTTCCAAATAATATTTGCTAAAAAAAAAACCAAACAAAAAACCCAACAAACCAACACCAAAAAAACAACAAAGTGTAAGCATGACCTAGAGAAATCAAAAGGGGTCTGTGAAGGGTCTCCAAGGCTACATTGAGAATTCGGTCGACTGAAGTGTGTATAAATCTGAGCTAGCTTTAAAATAGCTCAGAGACTGGTAGTAGAGTAGTTACAACGGCAGTGGTTGCCGTGCTGCTGGGCTCGTTTCCTGGACACCATCAGCTTCAGAGGTAACAGTATTAACTGTGTTCAAGAAACAAATGTGTGTGCGTGTGTTCACCTCCCCCAGTCCATTAGTCAGACCGGGGTGCTATAGTGTGTTTTCAGTGAATTAAGTAGGTATGCCCCTACTATTGCTATTAATTCTTTTATTTAATGTCCAAACTGTGGCTGGGACTTATCTACCAAATTCCTACTGTATGTGCCTTAGAAAGCGCAGAGCTGGCTGTCATCATTAATGTTTCATCAAAAGCAAGGAAACTGCACTGTGGAGGGAAGGTTTGAAGAGAACCTGAGCCAGCCCTCCAGTTTGTAGCTGCACCGCTAAGTTTACCGTCACTTCGCAATATAGTATTTAAAGCACAAATGGTAGCATTTAGGTAACTACCTACCTGACAGATATCAAATCCGGGCAGGTAAACGTACAGATTTAGTGCTCATTCATAAATGGCATTCAAAAATGGCAATCACAGAGAAAACTGTAAACACAACTGAGGCATTAGAAACATTACAAACACACGCGATACGTAGTTCTCTGTTCTCAGCGCCCCGTCCCTTTTTGTCTATATGGGTTAAAAACAATCTTAGACAGAAAATTCCTCATTCTGGATAAGTAGCGCATACTCCAAAGAGCCCCCATTTTGGGCTTTGCACAAGTAATTTTCTATCAAGTAGAGTAACTGAAAAAACCAAAAACATTTAATGTAAACTCTGACGTTGTTGGTGCCCTGCTTATATAAGAAATCTTTAACAATACCCCCTGTATCACCCTCACTATTTATTATGATTAGAAAAACATTTATAAAACCCTTAACTGCCATCCTACTAAGTTCTACTATTGTCATTACCACTTTCATTTAATCTTTTATTAAATTTCAACACACTAATTAACTTTTCTTAAAGAATCAGAGATAAATCTTAAGGACACAGATCTACCTATAAATAATCCACATGCAATGATGAGCTCTTATTAAAAGCTGTTCCCGTTGTATACAGTGATAGTAGTTGTTCCTCAGGGAGGACATTCAGAGGTCTAATTTTCCTGCTGCCATCTGCAACCATTTACGTACAAGAAGGGAGAGAAGAACTCTGAGCAGGCACAGTATTACATATACCTGCTTTGGAAATGTAATTAGTGTGTACCAAGATCCCCCAAGAGTAGCCCGAAGACCACCACAGGTGACATGATGTAATGTAACTGTCATTAGAGATGTCATTTAATAGAAGAGTGAGGTTCTGCATTACAGTGTGGCCCATTCCTTCAGTGTAAAATTCACTACTAATTTTTTCCACGTTTTAATACCAGCAGGTCATTAATTCACAGGATATAAGTTTTTGAAAAATGTGTAAGGTTGGGAGGAATAGACCCATCTGCCTTATAATGAGGTGAGAGACCCATATTTTACTGGAATGACAGAAAAACTATCACTGAAGTTACTTTTGTAATTGTCCTCAGAAAGAAATGGAAAGACCTCCTGAAGATTAACAGAGAACTCCGTTTCATTGGAAGCAAAACCAGCAGCTAAATCCTAGGTCGTTAAGCTCAGATGCAAAACCAGCCTGCACCAGCCAGTTACAGCTAGCCAGCTAGTAACAGACAGGAATTTGTACTAGCATGTTGACAAAAAGGCATGAAGATTTTTGGACCGTTCCCACCTTCAAATTCTGCTCTCCGCACTCTGGATGCGGCACACCTACTCTCCCTCCAGGTAGCAATGGCGGGTATGGTTCACACTGCAGCAGTTTTGGGGGGTCCCGTTACTAGTGTTTTCAGCAACGTGGCTCCCTAACTTTCTAAAACATCACCTCTCTTACCTAGGTCCGTGACAGAGAGGGAGGTGGTGACCACAAACTCCCCTCTCAGAGCTGTGGGACCACAGCTGGGTCCAAGGTCCAAGAAGGGCAGGCTGCAGCATCAAGGAGCTGAGGCAGCTTTTCCAAAAGCCAGGCTGTGGAACTGAAGAGCAATTTCTTTTCAGTTGTACTCCTGGCTGATGTTGGTACGTGGAAGGGCTGATGTAAGGTAGAAAGATTCTCAGTTTTTAAAAAAAATTTACAAAATGCGGGTTCCTAGCTTCATGCCTATGCTTTGTCTAGCCCAAGAACGAGTAGTTTTCCCCATCCCTTTCTTTCACACGGTGGGAAAAACAGTTTACAAATGCAGCTTTCATATGAAACAAACAAACAAACAAAATTACTTTTAAAACACACAAGTAAGGAATTAAAACTACAACCTACTAGTAACCCATGCTTTTGTCCTCCAGATTCTTATAATATGTTCAAAGATTAAAATCATTCACTCTTCAGAGAAAACAGAGTGGAGCTCGCCAGTGTATGAATGTCTGAATCAGCTGGTTTACAACGATGGTTGGGGAAAAGAAAAAAAAATACAGAAAAATCTACATTTGGATTGACAACTCGTCTGTGGTCCTGTGCCAAGATCCTGCCTAATACACTTGAACATGCTGAAATATTAAACCCCAGAAGCACAAGAACTAAAAGGGGAAATTTTGATGAGCTCTTAAACAGGGTCATGAACATGATTGTATTTCTGCTGGCACTACTGAAAGAAGTCAAAACTTGCCATGGCTTTTCCAGTGTGAACACGGCAAAGAAAGCACTTTCCACTCTGATTAAAAAAGAGATCCTGCAGAACAGGGAAGGCATCACCCTTCTGATGAAAGCCCTCTTCAGCATGTCAGGAATGCTATTAGAGTTCTCAAAACCACTCCTGAGGTATATTACGATCACATATACGCATGACAGCGCTGACCACTTAATCCCCCTTCTGTCATAGAAAAGTTGGAGAATAAAAATTACACTGACACCCAAGGGTATTTTATAATAAAATACCAAATAAAATAATAAATTTGCAGATGATTTTGGCTTTGCCTCGTGGTAGCGCATTATACACCAAATATTCCTGGCCCCTCATTCCTTACTATTTAATTACAACAGCATACCTTTCTTTCAGACTTAATTAACCTCTGAAAGGAGTTTGTGACCTTGGGACCCTCCTGCACACTTGCAATGTGTAAAATACTGCTCTGCCAGGAAACATTTCCTTTAATGCTGAGATTTAATGAAATGCACAGGTTTTTATGGGGAACACCTGAAATATGAGAACCCTGCATGTGGTTACTTACTGAACAGGAGCTAGAACTTATCAATTAGTATCATAAATCAATACTGGAATAACGTTAAAAGATGCCACAGGAGTCTCCCCAGCGGACAGGTTCATCACAGTGAACATAATCATGGACGCTCTTCCCTCTTACTTCCACTCTGGGGCAAAGAAGAGGAAGTAAGGAAACAAGGAGGGATTTGCCCATGTAATTCCTATTTGTTTAAGACAGCGGAAGCTTTAGTGACCCACCAAGTCCAAGGAAAGTGTAGCATAGTTCCAGCTCCTGTCTTTGTCAGAAAATGCTGTTCAATTTGAAATGCTGTGACTCTAAAAGGAAATCAGAGAGAAGTAACCTTTTCACAAGACGAGAGGCAGAACCGCAGCCCATGCAGCCGCTTTCATTGCTTTGCTACAAAGCTTCCAATGATGGATCAATGTTGGCCCCTCGGTGCCAATCAGAGTGGATCAATAACTCACTTGCTAGCAATGTTAACTCTTAAAAAAAAAAAAAAAAAAAAAAAAAAAAGAGTTCTTCATCATCCTGATAATTCCCTCTGAGACCTAAAACCCCCATCAATCCATGCATGCTCTTCACGCCATTCCCTCCTGTACAAAACCACCCCAAAAATCACCTTAGGCACAGTTCTCTTTTTTCCCAAAATTAAAGGAACAAAAAGAGATATTGACACTCACATCTGTCACTATCTTAATTAAAAGTATTTGTTGTCAAACCTCGCAGATGATCTTTTAACAAAAAAAAGGGCACTGAATTGTTTACTGACTCTTTTTCAGTTGTATTTTTGGGACAGTCTGCCTTTCTCTCACCAGTCAAAATACCTTAATGCACACAATTCTAAATTGGATCTTTCACCAGCATTTAACACGCCTGCTGCAGCTTATAAAATTAGAAAACATCAATCCTCCCACAGATACTGCTGGAACTTGCAGAGGCAAATCACATTTTTGTCTTTACTACTATAGAGCCTTCCTTTCTCTCTTTCTTGTGACAGAATTAACAGTTGTTCCACTGGAGTTATTAGCTTGGTTTATTCCAGAGAATTTTCTCCTTTTCAGCTTTATTATCAAAAACATTTTCACTCCCTTCCCATCCTTTTCCTTGTACCCTGTTTTTCTCCATCCCTTTCGATTTTTGCCTTTTTTATCGTGCCTGTGCCAACTCTCACCTAACCTGTTCAGGTCTCCTAAACACCAAGGCAAAAGCCCTGCTGACAAAGAAACAGAGATATTCAGAGTTCTGTCGCATCAGTGCGTAAAGACCACATGATTTCAAGCCCTTGCACAGTAACTCCACTTCTGCACAGACGAGACGACAACCATAGGCACCGTTCTCAATGCTGTGGCCCACAGCTGGATGACCAGCGCTCTGAACGATATCATTGGACTTTAAAACACACCAACTGCAGGGACAAAAAAATAAAAATCACTCTACTACCCATTCACGTGCCTTAAAAAAAAAAAAAAAAGCCAACCTAAAAATCCTACTACCCTCATACTAAATCTTTTGAGCTATATCTGAACACCAGTCTCTCTTTTATGCTGTAGAAAAAGGCAGAGGAAGTCCAAAGGCGCAGCCTTTTATCCACTGCCATTGCTGCCCACTGTTTCATTGTTTTGTACATCAGGCACTCTAAAAACATACCTTTTCTAATCTGCTGATCCTTGTCAGTCTTCTTTACTGGTATCCTGTTAGCTCTCTCCACAGTAATGGGATAACCCAGTCTCAAGCTGCAAATCCCTAATATTGCCTTCACTTAGACAGTCGCTCTTCTTTATCCACAACATTTATAATGAACAAATGAAGGGGAACAGCTGTGTGATTATTTACTGCTTTTATTCTTTTTTTACATGCCAGATACCTTTTACACAGAGATCAAAATACTTCAAGACACACTGAAGGAAATATAGAGCAAACTGCATGCACATGTGTACTCTGTCTGATCCGAACCATCTTATCTACACATTCCCATTAGCCACGTGATGTGCGTTACCTTGAATGGGCCACTCAGCTTAATTTCAAAAGAAAGAAGAAACTTACTCCAGCTGGAGTTTCTTAACAACCAGGGAAAGCCAGGCAGTTTGAGAGTCAAGCAGCTTGTGTAGGTGGGATATCCCTCAAGAGTTACTAGTCCAAGAACAATTTATTGCTATAGGATGAATTTAATTCCTTGTGTTACTGCTTCCAAAGACTATTCTAAATATCTTGATCACTGTACGGGCACCGCAAAGTAATTCCACAGACAATAAGCAGTAACAATTTCCAACTACTGCCAATGCTGGCTTCAAATCTGAAATCAGAGTAATAGGTGCTCAAACACTATTTACACAGCTAAAAGTTTTTTCTTTTCCCTTTTTTTTTTTTTTTTAAAGCACAAGGCATAAAAGTACATTATGTCCCTGTCTCTAGAGGACCTGCTTACTGACAGAGTAGCAGGGAGAGTTTCACTTTTGCTCCATCCATTTCACAGGCTGTTGGAACAGTCAGTACGAGGTTGCTGAAAACATTAGATCCAGCTGTGACAGCTTCTTTGCTTGCGATCACCATGGAGAAGTGATGCATCACGTAAAGCATTAATTACATTGCAAGAATTCAGGACAATATATGGAGAGGGTGTTATTGCTGAGACATCTCGAGCTTAATCCCTTCCCAATTAAGTCAATAGAGGATCCTGAATCTCTCGTACAAAAGGTGATCTGGGTCCCCATCTGGCACACATAGGCCTTATCTTTTCCTGTGTTGTGACATTAAAGAAGAAAAACTAATACTAAAAAGAAAAAAAAAAAGGAAGAAAAACCACAAAACCAGCCTGTGTTAAAAGCTCTGCTGAAGTTGCATGAAATCTTAGTTTCCCTTCATTCACCAAGTGCATTTCAAAATCCCAAGCAAAACCAAAACCTAATTTCTAGCACAATCTGCATCTAGTGTGCTCACGGAGAAAGTCACTGGTCAGTTTTGGTTTGTTTTTCTCTCTCTCTGGAATAAAACATAAATTTCAACCATGGTGAGCTATATTCATTCTCAAGTATTATTCGTCTGACCTTTTTCATTTTGCAGTCAATTTAGTTCAATATTCATTGCTGCTCAGAGGAATAAACCAGAACCATCAGTCCAAACCCAATAAAAGCTGTGAGCTTTTTACTTGACTGCATCTCTTCCTTAGTACTTTTTTCATACAGTACATGCATATGTACCTGTTTGAGCTACAAAGAATTTCTGCAGGACAGAGATTTTTTTTTATTCTGAATGTGTTCATGATTAGACGGTCTCACACCAGACAGGTATTTTGGTGGTATTCTGAAATTGTCATCTAGCCCTTCATTTACTGCTCGCTTCCCTCATTTCCCTAAAGTTCACTCTTCTAGGCGTATCTTTGCAGCGCTCATCTGTTCTTGAGGTGCTTATAGGTACACAAGTGCTTACAAAAAGGTAAGTGAGATGGAAAATATTTGCAAGTAAGGGCATTGCCTAGAGCACAAAGAACAAGCTCAGTCTGGTATCAGAAACCATCCTACTACCTTAGTGCATGTTTCGGCCCAAACACTCTCAGCTGGGCTAATGAACCAGAGCTGAATGATGCGCTCATACTGGTCCAGAGTTCTGCACAGACACCAAAATCAGTTTGCTGATAGACTTTAGGCTTGCTCGTATGGAATGTCCCATACGGGTAAAGCATCACCGTAAGACAATCCCAGTGGACCTTCATGCATCTCTGTTTATTTTAAGATGCTCTGTAACCTTGGATTCAATCTACCTTACCAGTTTCACATCCCTGACGCATGATCAGACATCATTCTGCTCAGTTATTTGGGATCGGTAGTCAAGATACTTCTGTACAGGTTATGCCATTTCCAACTGCCTTTTGACTATCTTGCAACGTTACTGCCCCCAGTATTTTCACTTGTTATCCAAAATGATCTTTCTTCCCTTGCTCAAAACTCAGAATTCTCTACATTTCTCTATAATTGACATTCACTATGGTTTTCAGGTACATTGCCTAAAAATTTTTAAAAATAAAGTCTGCATGCAAGACAGAGACAGCAAATTATCTCTTTTTTTAAAAAACACAACTAAATCAAGGCATCAGATGACTTTTTCTCAACAATAAAGCCCAGACTAGTACCTAAATAAGGCAGATAGGTAGTATGCTGCTTGCAGAGGAGTACGCGTACCCAGGAGTGTGATTTTTATATGAACTGAGAGTTGAAGGAGAAGATTTGAGTTTCTCTGAATATAAACGTATAAATGAAGCTTTGGAGGTTCCACTATATACATTATCCATAAGCTAGAGCAAATTATTTCCAGTAGCAGAACAAAACTGGCTCTATGATGTCTCAGGGCTCTAACTTTTTACCAAGGATAAATCCTTATGTCTTAAATTATGGAATTTGTAGAGCTGCCTGGCAACCTTACCTAGTTCAACCGATTAACTGCTCAACCCTTCACATGGACGGCTTTTCAACTGGTTCTGCAGTCTTTGCTCCATGGCTTGTCCTCATCCAAAGAGGCACAGAGTACTCATCACTTGGCCCTAAATAGTTAACTTATTAACTATTCTCATTTATCAACTGTAATAAGGAGCCTTGATCATAGTTTGAGAGCACAGTTCCTTGCTCTTGATCGCATTTTCTGTGAAAACAACCGTGGCACAAAACATTTTAAAATGAAAACCTGAAAGAGTCCATTTGTAAAACAGCAACACTCTTGGAATACAATTAGATTTAAAAACAATCTTAGCAGAAGAACTAGGAAAAATAGTTTAAAGATAAATGGATTTATATTTTAAAAGTTTTACTTCTCATTATATTCTATAATACATAAACTCCCCCATTCGCAAGCTACTGACTTCACTAACACTAAATTTAAACAGATTTGAAGTATACAATTATCTGTTCTCAAAATAAAGGTGCCCATTTGAATGCAAATTGTTAAAAGTCTGAACTTCTGGCTTTCACATATTTATAAAAAGAGAGCAGAGTCTACTGAAGAAAGAGAATAGGAAAGAAAACCAAGAAATAAACATCCAGAATATGTTTACGCTCCAACAATCACTAATAAGTTTACTGAAAGAGCATTTTAGAGACAGCAAAAATTAATCTGAATAATTTATCTACGGGTGTTATTTGTGTTCAGTCCCATTATGTAATATTGTGTATTGTGAAGTCACCTGGAAGGGACTATATCCACTCTCTCCAGGAATTTTCTAGACTATGAAAAAAAAAAAAATTGCCAAAAAAGTGAACAGGTACACTTTTGCACTAGTAATCCTTCCCTAAATCTCTGAAGAGCCACAGTGCAGGTCAGTCAACTTCAAGGTCATTTCTTAACATTTATTTTAAGGCACTGACAGCACATGTATTTCTGTGCTCCCAGACTGAACGCTGACCATGGCATTCTTCTCAGTCTTAACAGAGCTTCTTTTAAATCGGAGATCGCTCTTGCCGTGTTCAATATAAAGTTCATATTTTAAATTTTAAATGACAAGTACTGCTGCAGCAAAGACCGAGCCTGGTTTGAGGCTTGTAAGAACTTCACAGTTTTGCTTTGTTTCAAACACAGGAAAACTCCCACCCCCTAGTCTGCCCCAAACACTTGTAAAAAGCATTGCTCCATAAAAGCAAGCACTGCCTGCCTAATCCTTCATTTCTATTGATATTCAGAGATCCAAAAGAAACACGGGCATACATTTCACCCTAACGCTACGCACAGAGCCAGCCTGCCCTGGATCCTGAGAATTGCTCCTTAGGCACAATGAACCGAAACACTATAAAGTGCACAGTGCTCTTAGGCCAGCTCAGGACTCTTTCCCGAGCTGCTTTTTCCAGCGGTGACTCAATGCACAGACATTTTATCACTACAAAGTCCTAACTTCTAGCATCGGGGTGGCCGTAAATGATTTTTACCATGTCATAAAGCCAGAAATCACCCAGATGGCGATGACATTCCTCTACTTACAGTACACTAGGGGCACAGATACAGCTATTTGAAGAAGCTGAAGCAATACAAACCCTCTGATTGAGAGACCTGGGATTAACTGAAAGTGTCCCGATGTTCTCCTTTCCTCATCCACTTTTTGTCTTGTATTTTCCAGAACTACTGTTCTGGACAAATCACGACCCTTTATTTTCCTAGTTGGCAATTATACCTTGGCTTAGGGTGCTCTTACTGGGACAGCACAGTTTTATGGGCAGAGGATCTCACTGACAGCCAGCGTCAAACTGTCCACCTGTTTTGTATTTGCTCATCACTCCATCTCCCCGGACCTTTGTCCTGGTCCTTCCCATCTACTCCTTAACAAGATTAGGAGGATCATTCCAAAAAAGCAGAGTCTTATGCTTAGGTCTGTGGACGTGGCTAAAACAACAGGGTCCTAATGTCATGTTTGAATGTCTTGAGGTATCAAAAAAAAAAAAAAACCCCAAAAAAAAACTGTGGATTTATGCCAAAATGTGCAGGTACCCGGAGTGCTGGTGGAGATCGAGTCTGCCTCCACCTAGGACCTACTATTCCTTATTAAATACTGACTTCAGGAGGAATATCTGGCCCTTTCATAGGCTCAGCTTTTAACAAGGAAGTATCGGAAACTCTGATGAGAACACACGAACAAGGACAGCATTTTAGCCCTTCTAAAGGGCTATTTGCCTGCATTTTAAAGGTGACTGACTGAGAATCGGAGATGAGTTGGTAACTCACTGTATGACTTTGAGTAAACTGGGAACAAAACAAATGTCTCTATTCCCCGTTCTCCATTTTAACCAGTAGACAATACTCTCAATCCTACTCTAGATGAAATCTGGTACATCTGCCTATGCCACTTATGAATTATATCCAGAAATTCTACCTAGGAGTGCTTTTCTTGTTTCCTCTTCTCCTGTAAAGAAAGCGTGATCCTCTACTAAGGCAATAACTGACTTTCAGTGTCTCCTGAAATAAAAAAAACAAGGCACGCATGCATCTGTGTACACCCGTGTACATCAGGGATGAAAAACTAGCTGTTTCATACCTGCTGTAAGAGTATGATGAGACTAAGCCTTCTCTCTAATAGAGGTCTAACTTTCAGGGGTCACAACAATGGACAACACCGTCACCTCCCATCATTGGTATTTAAGGGTTCTGTAGATACAGTGCTCAGGGACATGGCTTAGCAGTGGGCTTGTCAGTGTTAGGTTAAAGATTGGACTAGATGATTTTACAGGTCTTTTCCAATCTAGGAGGTTCTGTGATTCTGTGATTAGTTATAAATTTTACTATTATTTTACAATTTCCATCTTGACTAGCAAAAACAAAAACAAAAAATTCAACATAAAGAATAACAACTAAATTCTGCTAATATTCATAAACCCACGTGCCTTTTTTTTTTTTTTTCTCAAATCAGATGATAATCTGCTGTTTGATTTTCAGGTTGAGGGGATGGTGGAAAAGCCCTTGTCTGTTTTCTGTTATGGCTTATGGAATATAGTAGTAACTACAATTAGAAGCACCTCCAAGTAAACCTAGCTGTAAAGGAGCTTTTACAGCTGGTTGCTCGTATCTCCCTCAAAATGTATCTCCACTTTGTGTGATCTGCAAAACACGATACTCCCATCCCTCCTAAAATTCTCAAGTGAATCCAAACTATGGCTATGTAACTCTGAGATTTTTCCTTTATAGCATCCGATGACTAATTGAGTAGAAATAATACATACTCCTGGTCTGGCTTTATGCTGCTGTTTAATACCTAGAGGAACCCAGCAGTAAAAAAAACAAAAAACCAAACAAACCCAAAACATAAAACCCAACCACCACCAATGATTTTCACCTCTCATCATTTCTGTGAGCACTTAATTCAGAGACCTGATAAACCTGGTATGCCTAGTGAGGTTATTGCCCTAGTACTTTCAGGAAACACCTCCCAATACAGGAAGATAATCTTGGTTTAAATTGAGGACTGACTCTGTGAGTATCTCCTGATACTCAGCTCTTTGATATCTCAACTCTCCATTGTTTCTGAAACAAACTTTGAATGATATTTACAGTGCATGGCTACTGGAATAAAAATGTATTTGAAATTGTAATCGGGTGAAAGTAATTAAATTGAAGACATAAATGAAAAAAAGCCAAAAATTAGATGATCTTAATGTATCTTGAGAATTTCTCATCCGCACTACCTGAAACAAACACATTATGTAACTCCAAATGGATTCATGTTTTCAAACACAGAGATAAGTTGCTTTGGTTTTTTTTAAATTGGTTGATGTCTGGCAGTTTTCTTAAGTAAGACAGGATTTAAAAAATGGATCCCAAGTCAGGTATTTCCTAAAGGAGCAGACTGTGGATAGGGATGCGCTTTCTGAACACTCCTGCAGAATTTATTAGGATAAACTCAAGATCCTGATTTTGATCTTTATACAGCGCTACAGTTTTTAGGTCAGGCAAAAATGTCTGATGTAAAAGATTTCCTTAAGCCATTTGTCAAATAAAGCACTGCCTCAGCTTTCAACTTTCTTGGCTTTCACACTGTAATCCCTCAATTCAAAGAACTCTTCACCACCAGCAACAACGGAAAAGCCATTTCAAATAGCTTAGACCTCACAGTTTCAGAGGCATTTTTTTTTTTAAAACGTTACTGAAACATGTCCTTATATCAACATTAATAAAGCAAAACCTTCACATGTATAACTATCTCACAACCTCCACAAAACATACAGTGTTTTGAATAGATAAATGAAGAGTTTTTAAAGAAAAAAGACCATTGTACTCTTCTAGTATAACTCTATACTCAGAAAAACTCATTCAGTGTTTTCTGCATCAGTGCCCTAATTTTTGCCTGAATATAAGATAGCCTAAAAACAATATCCAGTTTAATCTAAAGAGTTCAAGCAAAGAATTCCTCTCAACCCTACATTAAGCTACATCAACGGCTAATTACCTTCATAAGTACCCTATTTCTAATCCAATATGGAACACAGTGAAGTATATATGAATTTCTCGCTCTATAACCCTATTAGGGACCCACTTCTCCACGAGTAGAAGGTTATTCAGGAAACAAGACAAAAGATCTCATTTTACATATGGGTATTGCTAGCTGTTGCCCCTCTATTTTTTTTTTAATGATCTCGACGATGGAGACAGTGGTTTCTAAGATTAGGCAAATTCAGTGTAAATTATAAATAGCCAATGGAACTAGCCAACAAAAGGAACACAGGACAGCTGGTGAATTGGCACAACTAACCCTCACTAATTGCCAGAACGCACACATGAAGCCATCAAAAGATACAGACAATTACACTATGAGTTATCTTTCCCCCTTTCACGCAAGCAAATACGCTACTGCTTTTCCTTATGGAAGTTACACAGTCTTCCTATTCAAAGGTTAAGCCTGTTGCTTCCTTTTCAAACTTTTGAGACAAAAAAAAGCCCTGGAGAATGCCTGCAGCATGGGGAAAAACATGATGAGTTGGAGATCTGTGTGCAGTTGCAGAGCTGCAGTCCTGTTGGGAACACAGAAACACAGATGGAGGTGTTGCCACAAGGGGATGCAGGCTCTTTGGGAAGGACAGGATGGGAAGATGAGGAAACGAGTTGCCCTTTATGTGAGGGAGCAGCTGGCGTGCATGGAGCTCTGCCTACAGGTGGATGAAGTTGGGCAAGCTAAAGCCCAAATTGAACTCAATGTGCCCAGGGATGTCAAAGACAATGTGAAGGGCTTCTATAAGTACATAGGTGATAAAAGGACGACTAGAAAAAGCGTGGGCACATTGCTTAACGAGACAGGACGTGGTTACACGTAGCATTGAAAAGGTTGAGGTACTGAACACCTTCTTTGCCTCAGTTTGTACTAGTAAGACCAGCCTTCAGGAATGCCAGGCATCAGAGACCAGAGGGAAAGACTGAAGGCAAGGAAGATGTACCTTTGGTGGAAGAGGATCAGGTCAGGGAATACTTAAACAAAATGGACATATGTAAGTCCATGCACCCAGGCGGGATGCACACATGAGAGCTGAAAGAGCTGGCTAAGTTCACTGCAAGGCCACCCTTGATAATCACAGTGACTGGCAGAAGTGCCCCAAAACTGGAGGAAAGCAAACGTCACTCCCATCTTCAAGAAGAGCAAGAAGGAGGACTCCGAGAACTACGTGCTGCTCAGCCTCATCTCAATCCCTGGGAAGGGGCTGGACCCCTTTTCAAGGCATGTGAAGGACAAGAAACTCCTCCTCAGGAGCAGCGAGCATTGAAAAGTTTGTGATATGTCTCTATTTAATCATTGATACTTAAAAGTACAAAACTCAGTAAGTGTAAGCTGTAAAAGCTGTACAGTTCAGACTTCTATTTGCCACTTCACCTTCTCATCACAAAGCCTAGGACATAGAATAATTTGTTAAATCCAAGTGAAAGAAGGAACATCACCTTGTAAAACCAATACCCTTGATTGACTCTGACTAAACGCCTTATTTAAATCCGGGCTGGGGGGGTGGGGGGTGGTGTGTCACCAGAAGACAAACTTTATGTAGCAATCTGTATTCCTGAATATACTTTGCTTCTGAAAAGATTTTTTGAGGTCCATGCTTGAAATTTAGCAGCTACATCAACTAGAAATGTTTACAAAATTTGTTCCTAATGTTCAAACACACATGTAGAGCTTTTTGGAGCTGATTCCATGCATGCCTAGTTCAGAGAAGAATTATATAGTAGCAACTGAATTTTCATGCATCACCAAAGTTCACCTCATATATGCTTTATATGTAGAAAATGCTACATCAAAATACACAACCATCTTTCAGTTTCACTGCTACTCTTATACTTTATGCAGTTCACAGAAAGAAACTGGATGTGTAGCGAAAGTGATGTTAGTGATTGTAGGTAACCCACCTCATGTCATCCAGTATGTCTGATATACTGAAATACTAAACAGAACCACAGAAAGCCAGTATTTTTTATGATTGGATTATCCGTCCTCTTATAGAGCACATCGCTCCCCTCTTTGACCTGAAGCTCTTCATGTTGCAAAACCTGAGTACACAACGGATTTGACATCTCTCTGGAAAACAGCATCTGAGACACAAGTACTAATGACTGTTTTTACAGGTGCCAATACGATGATAGTTTTGGATGCAACTTCACCTTCATATACCCCAAAGCCAGTGACACACAGGTTAATCGATGCCTTAAGATTTAATCAGAAAGTGTTGAGAAAGAAGTGGCTGTAGTGTGATATAGAAAAGCAACAAACTGACTCTGAAGTGGGTAACATTGCTTCATAGTGAGTCAAGCAAATACGCAACAGGATAGGCAAGGCGGACAGAAAAAGGCAGAGCAAAAAACCCATAAATATCACTAACTCACCTTTAACGCTGATTAGCTGCAAATGTTTAGCAATCAAGAACAGTTTAGCAGTAGTCCTTATTTCTAAGTGGGAACTGATGTTAAAGTAAAAACACAGTCTAAGGAAAATAGCCTTTCTGGGCTGTAGAGCCAGAGAGAGAAAAGCAACAGAGCACAGGACTGTCCCTTCTTTCCTCCTGCCTTTCCCCTGTCCCCAACACTGACAGCTCCCAAGGATGGGACTATCAATGGAAAAGTTATCCTGCCCCTCCTGCTCTAGAAGGTAATCTGTTTTAACACACCCTTGAAAAAAACACCCTGATTTCTCCTCATTAGTAGTCACAAAAATGAAGGTTTTATTGGGTTGGTTGGCTTTTTTTTTGAACAGGAATAATTGTAATTCAGATTTGTTGAGCTAATTTTTAGAGAAACTTACAGGAAAACCAACCAAACACATCATAAAAACGACACCACAAACGCAGATGAAGACATATAACATCTTACATACATTAATCTCACGACCTGAAGTCACACTGCTAAGCCAGCCTGCACCAGTGCCATTGAGAGGAAGGTGACAGCTTCCTTTACTTGCTGGGAACAGGTGAACCACTCAAGCCCAGAAACAAGTCAAGACACTGATGGAGAAAACAGGAAACCAAGGGAGGCAGGAAATGGGGGGGCACTTGAATCTGCTCTTGCGGCTTTCATTCAACAGCATAGGCCAACTTAACGTGAGAACCGAGTTAAAGAATTGCTCAGCTCTGGGTAAGCCTCCTGCATAGCACCGTGCCTAGCTTCGGCCACAGCACTTCAAGATAGATACGAACTAACTGAAGAGAGGCCAGTAAGAACAATAAGAAAGGATGACCAATAAAGACAAACCAAACAAGCTGGGCATATTTTAGGCTAAAATAGAGGAAGCTGGACTGGAGGGGGGGGCTCCCCCTTGAAGATTTCTAAGAACCAGCCAACTAGGTATGCATCAGGAATGGAACAGATAGGTTTGTCTTCACCGTAAGGCAGAGGGGAAGAAGGATGGACCTCTTGAGGTCATTTCTAGCCCTACATTTTTCTAGGATTTGGAAATGGACCTTTCAGAATAGCAACGACTACTTCACTTATCTCCAAAGGAAGACAGCCCTGTAACAGTCCCATATTGCAAGCTGTCCTTTTCACAGAATGTTTTAACATATTCCTATTCTAAAAGATTCTTCACACTGCCAGAGCAGCAGAAAGACACTTTGGTCTCACTGAGAATCTAGCCTAAAATATCAATCGAATTCTTTATTTATATCTCTTGGGTATAATAATCTCTCTAGAATTAAAGAACTACAGTTTTTAAGTTTTGATACAACACAATTAGCAATCAGGGCTTTGAATAAAATAGAGTTCTAAACAGAAGGTTAAGACAGCATTAAAACAATTATTAGCATGTCAGTAGACTCTGAGCAGACAGCTCTTTAATAACATTGGACAGGGAATTTAAGGGAAAATACTTCAGAGAAGTGAATGAATATTCTTTCCAGCAGAATGATTTCTTTAAAGACAAAAATCAAAATTATGCAGGTCATTTTTTCGTTCCAAAAGAATCACTTTGAAGGTAAAATATACCTACCCAAAGCAATTAAGATGAGAAGAAGAAAGACAGAGAAAAATAATACTCCAAGGGCCAAGTATGTAAGACTGAAAGAACTATTCAGTCAACGTATAATCATCCATCTTCCCCTGAATTATATTTATTTAATACGAACATAAAGGTGTGCAGAAAAGATGAATGGGTTACAGGAGAAGGCAAAACGAGAGCTCTAAAATGTTGTTCTTTGGAAAGCATCACCATTATCAAAGAGAACTGCTTGCTGCAAGTCAAAGAGATTTCTGTCTGAATTAAAGATTACGTTGTGCATGGCTCTGTGAGCAAGTACTAGGAGAAGAGAAATAGAAGATTACAGAAGGTATACTTCCTGCAACAGTTAGTAGGGCTTGACAGACTCCAGTCTCGGTTTTAGCAGTTGTAGATCTCAGCCATCAGACTTCTCACAGGTGAAAAAGGAAAAAAAATTAAGACAAGACTACAGTCCTCCTCTCCAACTCTGGTCTTTACTTTGAAGGACAGGAGGAAACCGAGCTTCTCCTGGCCTCCATCATACACTTGCCATGAGGCGATACACAAAGTATGTATCTGATTTTGCTGTATGAACAAAATTGTTCATAAGTTTGTAAGTTCTACCGAATACCTGTGTCATTCTTTGCCTTGAGAGTCAGCTTTATTCATTTATTTGCTTTTATTAAACTATTTATTTATGAATTCTTGCTCAAAACAAACAAAAATCCTAAAGACAAGCACAAAGGAACCTTAGTAACCTCAGATTACACCGTGCTCCATGGTTCCCCTACAAAAATGAGAAACCACTTGAATGCAGTATCTTGCACCGCTACCCCAGCTCAACATTTCTGGGGCAGAAACCTGGCATATTTTACAATTTTAAATGCCATTATAGAAAACAAGAACATATTCTCCTTTCAGTCGTACTTCCTCACCTGGCATATACATTTATAAATAACCTCTGTACTTGCCTTTGGTCACGTATGATGCCCTGATGCTAGTTCAGAAATAATTCAGAAAGAAAAGTACACTTCCTATTTTATTATCCACCTCACTTCACAAAGCGAACAGATTTCTTCTAAGGACTCACAAGAAGAATGAAGAGGACATACTTAGTTTTAACTCCTGGTGAGAGGCATCAGATGTTCCTCTAGTCAACCCTTGCTAGCAAGATTTTTTCAGAGGCTGCATCAAAGGCCTAGCTTTACGGGTGCATAAAATAAAACAGACAGAGCAGAGCTTTCGAGGAAAAAATGCCAGTGGGCTTAAGGAAAAAAAAAAAAGGTATTTCAGGCTACCTGTGTCTTTTTAAAAATTGCAGCTGGGAATAAAAATTAAAGATAAAACGAAGAAAATATTGTACTACCTACCACAGTTCGTTAAAGTACCATGCACAGAGCAGGCAGCTACTTCAGTAACTGAACAGATCCTGTTCCTCCATATTTTACTTTCATTGAGAAAAGATGACTTCAGTGACTTCAAGTGTATTGTTACCATACCTGTCCTGGCTTCCTTCTGTGATGTGGTAGAGACGATTGGCACCTCCATCAGCACAAGCTTTCAGAGCAGCTGCAAGTGAAGGAACAGAACATCAACCTATTGGCGTTATAAACAAAACATCACAACCAGTTACTCCATTACTGACATTTCTGTATCAACTCAAGTGTTCATTGCAGCACAGGGAATAAACTATACGGCTTTTAGCTTCCTACACTTGACTACTTCCCTTGTTCCTCTATATAGACATCTGAACTGGTTTTAGCAGACTAGTGCCAATCTTCATCTGACTGTGCCACTATACTTTTCAAATAGCTTATTTCGATCTATCCTAACCTACTGCCCAGTCAGCTTAAACTACATGGGGAGCAAGTATTCAAAACCTGAAAAGGGCCCATCCTCCATGTATGGGCAGGTACTTGTCTAAACAGGTAGGAACTTGCACCTTAAACCTAACAATCTTCTCACTCAAGCAAAAAGTTCACAATGGTGGCTCTATAATGACCTGCAAAAAAAAATGGGGGGAAAAAAAAATAGTTAGGCACGACAATACCTGTTTTCTCCTTTTTCCCCCCTCCTATGACACAAAAATGTTAACTCTACTACAGTTCCTATACTGCCTCACAGTCTGTTTGAATCATCTGATATAAAGTAGGTGGGTTAGGTCTTGGCTTTAAATCTTGAACTATCCCGGTACAAAAGGAACAAAACCACAACAATTTTTAGCACTTCCACATAACTTGGGGACCGCAAAGGGCACGTGTCACGAATTCCAATTGATTTAAACAAGCACAGACATGCTGTTCTCTTTTAATCCCTTTGTTTATAGAGAGTTAAGTCAGAGAAAAAAAGTCTAACATGGTTATTATAAAATCAGTATAAATTGGTATATTTTATTCATGAATGTCCCTATTAATCATCATTTAACTAACACACAGTTCTTTATGAGATTTTTAAAATATGATAAGCTATATTAAAGATTGAAAATGACCATCTTGTCTTAGCAGTCTTTATCAGTTTTGCTCTGAGATGCACAACTCCGATAACTGCAGCAGGCAAGACAGAAGAAGCTGTCGCTTCTACACTACAGCACAGTGCTCCTTCCAGGTCTGTGGGCAAAGAGAGACCGACTGGTAGACTGGAGAGGGCTGAAAGTCAGAGGATCAGGGGGAAGAGGGGAAAGGAAAAAAGAAGAGGGACAAAGAACAGGAACAGCCTGCCCTTGTTTTGAAAAAAAGGTACAATCAATCAGATCAGGCACTTCCTGCTGCCGAGAATCCAATTTTCAGCTAAAGCCGCTTTGCTTTGGTGTTTATTTCTCGGTCAGACCCACCTCTCAGCAGTGACACAAACCTACATTTTTCCTCTTGGCACTCAATTAGGTGGGCAGCCCACCTCACCCCTAGCTTAGCCATCAACTTAGCCAGCAATACAAACTGGGACAACAGAGTTCATCTCTGTATCTGCTCTCATCTTTAAGGCATTCTTTCTTCTTTGACTGCTGAACTCCCACAACAGGGAATGTTCTCTATGGGTATATCCACCACGCAGTACTATGCAACCTCGGCTAAGGCTTTTTGGAAAAAAAAAAAAAGAAGAAAGCAGGGCAGCACAAAAGCTCCCAGTTCATCACAGGTAGCTTTGGGTACAGCAGCTTTTTCCCTGCAGGCTACAAGAAAGTGCAGGGCAGGAGAACTAGCACCGCACTCTTCCATGTCTCTTCTAGCACTCCTCCTGCTCCAGTGATCCCTCTTCTCTCTTGTCCATAGTATTACCGTACCCACTATGGTAAGCGCTGCCTCTCTCAGCCTTCTTGCGCAGACCGTGCTCTTCCCTGTCTCCTTATCCTATTTCACCCACTCCTTCCAAACTCATGTTAACAAGCCAAGGCCAAGTAGATTTGTTCCTGACAAATCTTATCAGCTGAGATCATTTCTAAATTGTGGTGGCCGGCCAGCCACTTACAATGGTGATTCACCGCTTCAGGCTCTTGTCAGGTTTCTCGTCCGTCCTGATGAATATAAACATCACAAAGAACATCCTTTCCCTCCCGCCTTTTGTTTGACTGAAAGCTTTTAACTTCTCCTCTCACCTGAGGTTACAGCTGAAACTGGATTAATGTAATTCCTTTCATTTGGCCGTATTTGTTAAGTTCTCTCAGGGCGTTCAGCTCATACAGAATTTAGTAATGGTCCATTGCAAGAAAAGTGTGTAATACCTGTCCTTAAATTAGCTACCTCAGCCATTGGTTTATTTAGCAGATATAAGGCAAGGCCTAAGACCTAAGCAATTACCCAATCTTTTCTCTCCCCCTGAGCTACGAAATCAGCTCATCAGTTGAGACACTCTTTGTAACCAAAACCCTAAGAAAGCTGCATAAAAATTATTTTCTAACTTCAGGTACACAACCTGCATAAAGGATGCTTCTCAAGTGTCTAAGCAGTAGCTACAAAGTAAAGTTACGGAACAGAAAATTGGTTCTGTTTTACATCAAACCAGGACACCAGGCCAAAGACAGCCCCAGCTTTTTCCTTCTAAGAACAGTAATTTTTACATCTGTTCTCACACACTTTAAACAAATAGGTGGCTTATGATTTCTGGGGGGAAAAAAAGAAGGGATGAGATACAGAAAAAGAGAGATGAAAGTCTATTATCTGTCACAATTACTTTAAGACAGCCAGAGTAACTGTTGTAAACTGTTGTAAATTATCTCAATGGATTTACCACAAGTTAAGACTCGCCTACTACTCCGGGTGATACTATTATTTTGAAAGCACATGACCGAAAACCCAAAACAGAGTAAGTATTAAAGAACAAACCAGTCTTCAATACGGGGCTACTATCTGATATCTCAAATCAAAATAGTTGCCTTATATAACTTCAATTTAAAGCTGTCCCCCACATATTTATTCTTATAAATAAGAATAAATAATAATTGAAAAAATGAAACTTTGGCAGCATTGTAAAGTTATTTAGAGAAACTATTTATGAGGTACTGATCCTTTACTGGCAAGTTAATAACTTACAGTGGAACGAACCAAAGCCCCAGGTGCTTTAAGTAACTAGCAGGTAATTAACTGATTGACTGGAGGCCAGTAAATCATATTATTTCTACAGCTATGAACCAAACCTTGCTTGATAAAAAGTAATGATATCTATTACCTGGAAGAACATGTATCATTATTATCTGGAAGTGTTTAAGGAGATAGTCAGCAATTCTAAGCTTACAATTCAGATGGAAAATTCTCTATGAAAAGATAATAGAAACTGATTTTATACAGTGCCTTTTATATTAGAGACAAAATTGCTTTACAAACAACAATTTGGCCAAAGTGCAACACAGCAACTGTGTAGGCAAATCCAGCAGTCTCTAGGCACTTCGCAACAGCTCACACAAAACCTCATTAGTTATTTCAGCAGAAACTGAAGGACTGAACAAGACTGGGGCTTGGTTTTGCTTGGCATGATGAAAACACAGAGATCAAGAAGTTTACAATTTAAATGGAATAAATACAAAACAAACAAACGAAAAAACAAACAAATGAAAAGGTGAAAAGTGACACAAAGGGATGAAATGTTATTAGTCACGCATGGGTCAAAGACAAGCTATCTTCCAGGGTGATCAAAATGGATGTCGGGTCTCGTGTAGGGAAGACTATTTTACGTGGTCAGCCAGAACACAGAAGGTCTGGCACACACCTTCTCTTCTGACCCAGATGTTCCTATCCCATTATTGGAGACCCCTCAAATTTGCCAGGTGTGGTGCAGGTGGAACTACTCTCTAGCTTATGTAAGTCAGAAAGAACTAAGTCAGTAAAGACGTTACCTAAAGGCTTTGCACTAATGCTGCTTCTGTGAACTGAGCCAGACTAAGGAACGGTTGACCATCCCGGTAACTCACTGTGCTCAGATGGGTTAGGAGGACCAACACCTCCAGCGAGGACACTGTGATATGCAATTGGGAACAGCAGCTTCTTCAACCAGCACAACTGGAAGCAGAGGAGACCCGTGCCCTTGGCCACCTTGCTCAGCTGGAGAGCCCCAAGGCACCATTTCACCACCCTGAATATTCTGCGTTAAGCTCCGCTCCTCAGAAATAGCTCCGTCTGTCAAATTACCACCTTTTCTATCTGTCAAATTCCTTTCTGATACAACTCCAGTGTCATTCAGTGAACTAGGGAATGGAGACAGAACCAAAAAAATCAACTGTGCTGGTTAGCGGAAGAGTTCAGAAGGGGGAACACAATGCCACTGCCAATAATTGCTTCCCAAGTTACTGGGAGCAGCATTACGTTCAGTCCAGCAGTATTTGAAATTATGGCAACAGTAAGTACCCTTCAGCTCCACCTATGCTGAGGAAGAGTTATGTCAAAAGCACATTATCAGCCCATGATATCTCTGAAAGAGTTTCCCATAGGCAATGGGAATGAAGAAACCAGAGTCTTTCAGAGTAACGTCCTTCATTTTAAATGATGTCTCTTCTGCTAGGAACCAGTGAACTATTTTCCCTTTATTGACTGAAGTTGAGAGGTCGATTTTAGGGCTAATTATTAGTGAATATGTTTTTACATAAATTATTTTAACACAACAAAAAGAACGGAAAAAAATGTATTATATTTACTCTTTGGTAAATATAACTAACTTCCTGTCACTGTGAGAGAGGATATGAACAGCATCTCAAACACAAAAAAGGAAGGTCTTGGCTCTGAGCTAACTAGTCCTGAAGCTTTTTGCAGAAGAGAAGCAAGTATTTTATCACACCTTCAATAGCTCTGCAAATTCAGGCAGGGGAAAAGACTCTACAGAACAAATACAACTCTTGCAGACTCAGTAAGATAAGGGCATAAAAATGGAATACATTTATACACAGTACCAAAACCTGGGGGAAAAAAACTGTAACTTTATTATTCCTATTATTATTCCTACTCTATTATTTCTTGCAATTAGCATTTAAAATATTTTTCTTTTTTTTGCAAACAGATCTTGAAACTAATCCATGTTTTTCACTAAATTCAAATTTATGGCATCTCCCCTTAAACTGCCTTAGTATATCCCCTCTGTTCCTTTTCTAATTTTACACAACTTCTTCTAGGTACGCAATATGTTTCCCTCATTCATTTATTGATTCAGTAACCTGGTAACCATAATTAACCTGCCAGCATAATCTACACATAAGAGAACCCTGCTTAATTAATGACTTGGAGCGCCGGTAGTAACGTGTAAGTGATAATATATGGTAGATATGCAGAAAATTGCTTGGTTTGCTTGATACATTTTTGTCTCAGCATTAATAAAAACCAGCAGTTACCAGCAACGAAATGCATAATCTGTATTTATGTGCTTTCTCTTTTTCTCCTTTGTCATGCAGAAACTGCAAAAACATGTTTTAAGAAATCCATGGCTTTCTGCGGTTGCAGATTGCTAACTAGGGGAGATATTTTCATTTTAAATTATTCTCTCCCACTCGTGTTTCTACCTGCGTTATCAGGACTATGCAACTGTTATATACCAAATACAGTGCACTGCAGACATCTCCCTTCTGGTCCATCTGCAGCTCTGTTTAGCAAATCACCTGTCAGTCCATAATAGTCTTCTGCTTTGCTCTTGGACACTGGTCTTGCTAAGAGGCTTTTTAACTATTTAAAATAGGTCTACCCTAATTTCTCTGAAACTGAAAAGGCTTAGCTCTTATCACTGGTATTTTAATTTTGCATCAGTGCACAGGGCTTTAAACGAGCATGATGGAGGATGTCACCTGCTCTCAGGATATCCTGTGGTTCCAAATGGAGTTCGAGAGACATAAGTGCTTTCCAAGCTACTGTTAGAGTTGCACATTCATGCTGCTGCAATCAGCAGCAAAGAGCAGTCAGCCTTTGGCGGGAGTACTCAGCACCTTCTAGGATTGAGACCATTCTTAGGGATTTCACCCCAAATTCCTCTTTCTTTTGCTCTTTTTTCTGCCTGTGGTGATGTGCAATTTTGCACACTTAATTTCAGCCCAGGAACCAATTTTAGTTTTACAAACGCTGCAAACAAAACAATGCCTGCTATTCTTAAATTGTCTGTGTACCCAAGAAAGGCCCATTAGCTACGCAACTTCTATACTGTCTGTATCACACAAAGAACACAAAAACCCAGTAATCCTCAAGTAAAAGGATCACCAACACTGGAGCTGGCAGCCTGCTTCCATATGGACTGGATTATGGATCTCAGATGAAAAACTACTGTACATCTAGTATTATATGTTTCCTACAAAACTGCTGTGCTTCTTTAATCACTCTGCTTTGAGCTGTAAATGTCAGAGATCTAACCTAAGTAGAGGCAGGATTCATTACGCAATTAAATATGAGAATACAAGGACGGAAACCAATGTGCTGATGAATTAGGAAACACTATTCTTTTCTCAGGGCATTGACTCAATATTGAGCAAGCGCCACACAGATAACATCTTCCTAAAATGTTCACACAGAAATAAAACAAAGGAAAAATTAAACAATTTCTCCCACAGACAAAACCCTCCCTTGAAGTTCGGCCAAAAACTAAGTTACACAACCATCAAAACAAAATCTTACTTGAAAAAAAAAAAAAAATCCTAAAAACTTTAAAATCTCAATGCTCGCTTTGGGGGGGATAAAAAAGGAATAAACACAAATTCTTAAGTACCAAAAAACACAACTGCAAGCAAAAAAACCCTGAGTATAGGTAAATATAGTAGGAGTAATGTGCTGTCAGAGGCAGGAGAGCAACTCTGTTTTCACTAGACTGAGTTTCTGGACTGTCTTCAGGTACACTTCCACGCAGAGTTCATTACAGTGATTCATATTCAAGGCTGCTGGGTTTGGAGTAATCTCTTGTCAGGTGTTAGATTTAATATTCCTACAACCCTCACTTAGGATATGATTTTCTCTTCTCTTTCCTGTCATTCTTCTCCCATTCTGTCAAGCCCGGGAGCTCTGGTACTCACAGGTTGCCTTACGCCCATTGCTGTAACCGGCTCAGCAAGCAGCAGCAGCCCCGTGCTGCGTCACAGCAAAAACCAGGAGGAAAGAGCCCAAACATAAAACAAAGCACTTGCTGCCATCATTTCAATGGAAATCTAAGTGACCTTTACATGACAAGGCTACGTGGCTTGATGCCACTGGGGGAAGAATCGGGAAGAAGTTTATTCTTTTCATTTCCTCCTTTTTTTTTTTTTTTGCTCTCTGTTTGAAAAATGACAGCTAAAGCAATAATGTAACATTTAATCAGCTTTTCTGCTTGCCCTGAGCACACATCTATTATTACCAGGTAACAGTAAACCCCACTATTAGGGCACACACACACACACACAAAAGGGAAAAATGCACTAAACTGCATAATGCTAATGCTGACTTTCCCTGATACACTATTTTTTTAAAAAAAATGTCTTTAAAGAACAATTTGTCAGTCAAAGATCCTCACAAATCAAACAAGCTGCTGAAGCACAAGCTGGAGATCCTATTTGTGCCTTAAATCCTGTCTTTTCCAGAGTAAGAAGGAATCCAAGCTCTCTATAATCATATATTTGCATCTTATTGAAGTCTGGTCTCTGACACCAGGAATTCCGCACGGATTCGCATGGCCCTTCCCCAGAGGACATGCAATCGGTAACCGAAATCTCTCATCCAAACTTTGCCTATGTAACCCGCGATCGCTGAGAAAGGATTTGCTGAGTCGCAAATGTCAAACCTCTACAGGCACCAGGCTGCCTTGTCCTTCATAATACCTCCCGCCAGGTTGTCTTTCAAACACCATCTTTTCCTTGCTTCCTAAGTACAATGTGCTTCACTACCAATACTTTACTATAACCTGTCTACCTGTGTCCTATACCTAAACCAAACACATACATCAAAATATAATTGAAAGTAAAGTAACTGAAAGAGTGTGCAGCTAGCCTTTATCTGCATCCATTACCTGATTATCAAGTGAAATGGAGACGCTTCAACATCAATTTTATTTCTGAAGCTTTTAAATTATATTGTTTAATAATTCAGTGTAACGTGCACTGACTTCAAGCTTGGATTGCAACTTTTAATTTCTTCATTTCATATTTTCCATTGCTGCAACACTGATATCTCATACAAGGAAGATTAACAGCTACAAATATGATAGAATACCCCGACTTCCTGCAATTTTAATTGCCAGTCACTGTTGTTATCAGGCAAACTTTAGTAGCAAGCTGACTATTCCTACATGGAAAAAGCTGACAAAAAAAATCACCTTTATTAGCATCAAAACATGCACATTTGCACAAAGGATCTGACTGTAAAGGGAAAAAAAACCCCTCTTTTTTTGATCCGGCGTTGCTGATTCAATGCCAGCAGTAGCAACCTGCAGGCAATCACTGCTCCCTACTCCACAGTGAGCAGGACGTGGGGCGAGCAGGGGGGCAGTATGCAGGAAAGGGGGATCAGCTGTGCCAAGATAGCAAAGAAGGAGAAATAATCTCCTACCGCTACTGGCCATCAGCAAGACTATGCTCCTCATCGCAGCCAGAGTCAGTGCTATTGTTTCTTCTGTTTCCACTGAACAATATGCATTAATAATTCAAGCCAACCTACAAGTGTAAGGCAATGAGCATGATAAGTTCATATTCATGTCTATGATTAAATATTTTCAGCTAACACATTTATATTCCAAATTTTGTTTGCCTAAATTGGATTTGCAGTAGTCTGCAACTCATCAAAAAATTAATCACGCACTTATTTTAAATAGCACAAAATATATTAAATCTCATGCTACTGAAACACACAACGTTCTTTAGCAGCCCAGAATAGATTTTCACACAACCATTTTATATCAGTCTAACAAAAGACTTCTGTGTGTCAAGAAAATTTCAGAACTCATAAAAGTCAGAAACCTCAATTTTGTTTAAAGACAACTAGAATATTACAATGCATAAATTTCTGAACCAAACTTGCACCAACACCTTCTTGAAAAATTATTTAAACTATTCAAAAAGAATAGTCTAAAAGTTGTTTGGAAATAAGTATCAGAAAGAGGGACAAACAAGAAACCAGTGAAGGAAAAATTAAGATGGTAAATACAATTTCCTAACGCATGTGGAACTGCTCTTTATAATGTATTTTCTAATAGCTTGATAATATACAGCTACCCTATGTTCATGCTACGTAATCTTGCATTTAGATCATTTCCCCTGCTCTTAACAGATAAACAGTAGATTTTCAAGCAAACAATAATAATAGTAAACTGTTACAAACAGCATCAGGAGAAATGGTAAAAAAAAAAAAAAAGGTTTTATGGGACATTTTTTAAAGGCACCATAAACCAATTTAGTTTGAGAAAGGAGCACATCTTCTGAAACTAGCCCAAATTAAGTGAATGCTTTAAAACACTGAAAATATGCCAGTATCTTGGAATTATTTGTCTAAAACATTGGGAGCAGATGATATCATTACTTCATTTATGACAGTTTCACCCCTCTGTATCTGACTGACCCTTACATCTTTTCCGTTCTCTTAATGCTCAGCTTTGGGCAGTGGTAAGCTGCAGGGAAAGTTTCCCCAAGGAATTGGAAATATAACATTAGCTATGAAGTAGACTTGATCTTAGCTGCTTTATTTCATATTTGGAATAGCTACAGGTACATACACACTGGCATTCCACGAATTTAAATCAGAATGGTTTCATGGAAGCAGTGGATTTGCATTGCTATTACTCTGGTACTGCCAAATACAGCTCTAAGGACAAACCTGAACACAGTTTTTATATTACAATGTATTGCTCTCCTTTCAGGAGAATAAGATTTTTATCTACCTGCACCAGGACTAGTCTCGGATCCCAAAAGTCTTGCTACTCAAAATAAATCTAAAGTTGAGATAATATTCTTGCTAGGGCACCTACTTCTTGCTAAATTTTACAACAGTCAAGACTGAAGGTCAGCTAGTATAAGTTAGCACACAGATACAACAAATCAGATCTAGGGTATACTTTTGTCAAACATATCTTTCTTTTGCAATTCATATTTGAAAAAAACACTAGAAAAACCCATAATGAAGGACAAAATATGGTATTTGCATTTTAAAAATAATATAAAAGTTGTGAGTTAACACTTTCAAAAGAAATAATCACCAATGGCAATCATTTCTTGAAAGTTTTTAGTTAGCTTGACAAAATGATACATTAAATCATCACATGACAAAGTTGATCTGGACAGGCAGAATTGGCTACAAACCACGCTAGAAGCCCTAATTGTGAATTCTGATTTCTCATCTGAATTCTCTTACGTAGAGCAAATGCAAAAACAATGCTGTTCTCCCAGAAAAAAGTATCAACATCTATATGCAAGCAGTCTGGTTATGAATGAAGATGGCATAGCAGTACTTTCCCAGCTCATAAAAGTGATGAATAAGCAAGTACATTGATTTCAAAACCTCCCTTTAATGAGGCTATAAGAGAACCTTAAGGTAAAGCTTGAAATAATAATATTTGTAGGAGGCAATCTAGAGTCTGCTGAACAAAACCAAGTATATGTTCTCAAGGGGAACAAGCTTCTGTGTGACAACTCTCCTCATAGCAAGACTGCAAACAGAATCGGAGGCTGAACTTATAATACACGACCCGTGCATCATCCACAACGTGCCCATGGGAAAAACATCAAGCTGTATCAGCGTTCAAGGTGTCCTCTATTCCTCCCTCTCAGATAAGAAAAAAATCCACCACCATCTGCCTTTTGCCAAGAGTTTTCACAGAAAATTTTGTATTCTGTTTCTCCTGAAGATACGCACTTATGACAGCTTTCCAGACAACAGTGCAGCTGAGAAATATAAGGTCCTGAGACCATCCATATCTAAGTCATCCCTAAAATAGGAAAAGTAGATGCAAAACCAAAAGCTTTGTGTGCATGCTATATGAGGACCCAATTCAATACTTAAATGAGTTGGCAGTTTTATACAAAGCCAATGAGAACATGAAAACCCAATGGGTAGCAGCAAACCACAAGATTGAAACTGTACAATTATAAATTTACTGGAGGTAAATCCAGCTTTTCAGCATATTTTTAATACAGGGAAGTCCATAATTTAATACTATGTTTTGGTAAATATGATGTTTGGATATTATTTAGAGAGCCACCCCATTAGCAACCCATGTCATATCAGTAAAACATCAGATCTCTCTAGCCAGCTTACTCTCCCATGGAAAATGCTGACGTGCCAAAACCTTAGCTTTGATGTTCTTCCACAAGAAGGCATGATGGGAAAGGCAACTGGGAGGATGCTGTTCACCTGCTGGCCTCAGGTAACTCGCCTAAGGTAATCCACTTATAGATCTTCATATTAAGCAAACACAGGTCTTGTCCTCTACCTCTGAAACAGCATCATGGGCAGTTCCCTAAGGCCTTCTAAAGGGAGAAAGACTTAAAGGGAATGGAAAAGTAATGTCTCAGCGGGGACTTCTGTCCCCACATTGTGCACCGCTCAGTGTTTTAAGAAAACCTGCAAGCTTCCGGACTATTCAAAAATTATTTTCAGTAGCAGATTTGTTCATATCTAATTTCCAGTTACAAGATGATCAGTTCACTGCAGATTATTTTTATCAAAACACTACAGAATTACTGCTTCAGGCCTTCAGGCAGATAAATAGCACTAAAAATGCAAAATGAAAGAAATTTTTCCTCTCATTTTGGTCCACACTTTTCATTTTGAAGAAGGGAGGCTGGACTTAAGCATATATTAAAGTGTGAAGTTCAGAAGTGCATTCACAGAATCTTAGAATCGTTGAGGTTGGAAGGGACCTTTAAGATCATCGAGTCCAATCATTACCCTAACCTGACAAAACCACTTCTAAACCATGTCCCCAAGTACCTTGTCTACCTTTTTTTTAAACACCTCCAGGGATGGCGAATCCACCACCAGAAACGTGTAGAAATCCTTTGTTTTGTTTAAACTACCTCCTATCTAACTGTATTCTATCCCCTTTTAAATTAATGCTAATGTGGAAGCATTTTTCCAGCCCTTGATCATAAGCCAAACCATTTAATCTTTATTGAACAAAAATAATGGCCTCTTCTTTGGGGCCATTTTCTCCTTGTAGTTGAAACCTATGCATTCAATAAATAAAACCTAGCTTTAGCACACCTGAGCTTATTCTGAAAGTCTGCTTTGAGAACACATACCCAGTGAAACAAACAAACAAAACCCCAGGACGCAGACTTGTTCAAATGGTAATATATTACACATTGTATCTGTTGCTCTTTGTTCTCAAAATGGTTCCATGCAAAAAACCCAAAGAACTATACAGTAGCTGTGAATCTTACTATAGCAAGTGTTACTTTTCAATGTTGCTACTTAATTGGAAATTATTACCCTTTTAAATTTTCCACAGAAACACGGCTTAGGAGGGTGGGAGAAAAAATTATCCTAAGTATATCTAATATATCTTTATTTAAATCAGCCAAGTGTTGGCAGAAAAGAATATCAATATTCTATTTAATTTACAAGCTCTGTCCATAATAAACACTTCATTATCAGCAACAGAAAATATTAGAAGACAGGACATTGAAACGTGATTTGAATCACTGCACCAATCCCATGCTACCCTATCTACCAGATGTGCTGGAGATTCCAGATTAGTACACGACATTTTCATTTAAAGTAGTGTGTTCCTGCACTTGGCCCGGTTTAAATCAGCATTGCTAGCAAAGAGCTGGTAAAATGTTAAAAAAAAAAAATATCCCTTTTACTTGTTTAATCTGGATTTCATCTTTTATAAACCCTTAGAGCCTACAATATTATTACCTATTGTGCTTTGAGGCACAAGAATTATACACAAGTCTGTCTTTTCCCCTCTTATCTCCCTGTTTTAAAAGAAGAGAATTCCTGTCTTCCCTAGATAGTCAGTTATGTCTCCTTCTCCTCATCCGTTCTTAAGCAGGTCCTCTGCCAGCTCCCCTTGGTCTAGTTAGGGAAATTCCCAGACCAGAGCCTTACATGTTGAATGTTAAAGAGAATTACAAAAAAAAATAAAAGCAGAAAACCAACACCCACCCCACCCCCTCCAAAACCGACCCACAACAAGTACATACGAGTGTAAGGAAAGACTTTCCTCAATTCACCTAAAATACTTATTTCCTCACTACTTTTTACTAGTTAATTCTAAAGTCTCTGTTGGTCATGCATTAGCTAAGACACTCGAGGTCAAGTTCAACCAGCCCACTTCAGCAACACGTTTAGAACAGGATCCTCCCTCTTAAGAGGCTTGGTGAAACATAAACAATTTCTCTTACTCTTGATTTGGTAACACGTGACTAAGGTCCTAAGGCAAATAGCTGTTTTTCTGCAGGGTGCAATGCCCAACACTGGGGGACTCTTCTCCCTAGCAAGGAACGGGAATTGTAATGACCTGATTTCACACGTGACACTCGCTGTCGTGCAGACCTGGAAAGACATCGCTGAATCCTTGATTCACAAGACACTACGTGGTACACCTGTATCATAACGGCAACAAGCATAGTGTCGCTAGCGAAGTAAACGATCTGCCATTGCTGGGCTTAACCTGCACAAGGTCTTGCCACCTGCTGGAAAGAGCCACTAAGCTTCTAATGGATTTTGTAAGTTGGGTTTTTTTTGCTTAAAGATGCAATGATTTCTCTGTGAAAGATGAAAAGATGATCAAACTGCCATCTTCATAAACTAAACTAAGGTTAAAACCCAACAGAACTAGACACCCTGGTACTTTCATTTATCTCGTGCACAGGTAAAACTGAGTATTATCAAGTCACAGTTCAACCTATCAATAGTCCCCCGGCAGAGAAAAAGAGTTTCAGAAATTTGGCTTAACAGCTAGCCTTCCCATCTAGAAACATTTGATGTCGTTGCTCTTTTAGCAAACCAAAATCAAGAGCTGTGAACAACAGAAGTAGGTTAAACTTTTCTTTATGCGATTAATTCTTCCTGTAGCCAACCCCACTCCTAACTTCTATGGTTTTAAAAGGTTTATCCAGAGGGGCATAAAATCGTATTTGCTTTAAGCCACATTTTGAGAGGTTCCTGCACGCAGCTGGTCCCCACCCCCTGAGAAGGTCTCTGATTTCAGTGAAGCCTCCTGTGTTCTACTCCTCAAGTATCAGGACTCAAACCATACTTACCACTCTGTCCGAATACAGGCTGCCCATAACAGTTTGAGCCCTAATGCTATATATCTTTGCTCTTTCTCTCTTTGCTGTCTGTCTTGATCCCTAGTAGCTCTGTCTTTGCCATTTCATCTATTCCAGCTTCCAGATGCACACGTCATCTCATCAACTCACAGTGACACAAACACCTTCTGTCAGCCTCGCTCTTCTTCCCACGTGCACCAAAAAAAATTCATCTCCTCTTCTTCACCTACTGTTTCCGTTCTCCCCCACTACTGCTCCCCAGCCCCGTTGCCTCCTATTTCAGGGTCTGCTTTATGAACCGCAGAATTATTTTACTTTACTTAAAATTTAGCAATTGTGAAGGCAAAGTAGAAAGCCTAACCAGAAGAACACAGACTTTGCAGGGTTTTGTACAAACATATTCAGGCAACAAAGAAAAGAGGACAGGTTCTCATAAAATAAGCAAGAATAAAAGGGGAGCAGTCATGCCATTTCTCTTGATATGCCATAACCTCCTGGACTTTCCTGTCGCTCTGCTAAGGATGAGATCACCGAGCCGACCCGTTCCTGCGCCAGCAGTTTCACAAAGTCCGTATCAGACTGCGGGCAGGCGCAGGATGGAGGCAAACAAGCCTTGGGGAGGGCGGTCTGTGCTGAGGAGCTGCAGAGACAGCGCTGCTATCACGCTCTCCGTCTGAAGGGTGCTCAAGCCACTGGTGAGGGGGGGAATTGAGCGCAACTTTCCACCTGGTGCAAAATACACTGCCTCTTCCAGCAGCAGACAAGAGTCACTGTGAAAAGTCACCTCCGACCCTACACTTCCCACCACCACAAACTAAAGAAGTCTTTGTAGGGCAAAGAGACACCCATCTGCCCCCAAGGAGGTATCCATCTGGTCTCAAGAGTAAAGAATAGGGACAGACAAGAAATTGAATTATACCTTTTTTTCTTCCCAGGCATGAGTGGCACATTTCCTCACACATAACGAAAATAACAAGCACTGTTTAAAGAAACATTTACTTCCGAGACAGATTATTTCACTAGGGCATTCCCAGTCTCGTCTTCTAAAGAGGAATACCACCACCCATTTGACAACAGAATGACACAAAATGCATTTGGAAAGAAATAAAAACAAAAAAGAGAACCACCAAACCAGTGTTCTGTTAAAAATAAGGATGCTAAGAAAGAAATGCTTCTGTAAGAGGAGATAATGAAAAGCAGCTGTACAGAAAAAAAAATCAAAAAATACAAATAATTAAAGCTAACCTTTAAATTATTGTTGCAGTCTATAAGAGACCTGCTGCAAACTTTAATAATAATGTTTGGAACATCAGTCATTTTGCTCTTGCTGAAATTCATTTTTGATAATGCAATAGTAACATCTCAGGAATGATATTAAGTTTCTACTTTGTATTAAAGTAGAATTGTATTAGCATGCTACAGTATGTGTATCCCTGCTGGGATTACTTTCATGCTGGAAAAAACAATGTTATTTTTCTATTACTGGAATAAGTTATCTATTTTGACAGTGGAAAATATATTTCACTGAACTATAAACTAACAAAATCTGTCATCTAAGAGGATATCACTAAAGTTTCTCTTCTGCTATACTTTCAATTCATAGCCAGCAGCAATTCTGCTAATTTTTTTTGCACAAACTCATTTGATTTGTGGCATACCTGTGAGCCCATACACTAAAGTTAGCGTGTCCAGTCCAATTACTCTTCCTCAATCCTTGACCAAACTATTGGGAAATCTGCCTGAAGAAAGAACAAAAGATTTCAACTGACAGATCTATGTCTTTCTGAACAGAACTCAAGCAACCCCCCCTCCAGGATCTCTCTTGATCCGGTCTCTGCCTTTGCATACCTGCGCCCCAAGAGAGTGAGCCCCAAAGCAGTTTGTGGGTGGCACGGAGAGATGGGGAATCAGCTTACATTCAAACACATCTGTACTTGACTGACATCATTTTCCAAAACACTCAGTCTCATCCTAACTTTTGTTTTTCAGTTTAATCAGTGGGATCACTGGTCTCCATTCACCTTTCACACTGGTGAATTACCTTGAACATACTCCAGCTGTCCCCAACCCATCAATTTCTTGTAGGGGCACAGAAGAAATGAGCTCTAACAGAGATTTAAAAGGGGGAGAGTGGAAGAGAGGGGATTCACCTTATCCGATAAAGTCTGCCTCTGGTACAAGCTGCAGACAGTTCCAGATGTGAATTAGGGACGTTATCAGAGACGGGCCTGGAATCAAGGCCCCCACTAACGGATCAAGACCACAGTTAGCAGATACTGGTACTTTGGCAAAGTCCAGGTTTTAGCCACATAATTACTTCAATTCAAACCAAAGCGTACATTTCCAAACATACATCCTAATTTGCTATGGCTGAATGATTACAGTGCGTTTCATGTCAGTTCTGAAGCTGACAATAAACTTCCTCACGCTGAAGCCGTACATCACACCGCACCTGCAGCGTAAAGCAGCTTCAATATAAAGAGATTAAGTTATCACACGGGTGGTGCAAAAAGCAGCATGGCTATCAAATTTGGGACTGGCTCATTTACACCATGTGGGTTCCAACTGCCGGCCTGAGGGGTATTTTCTTTCTTTAGCAATAACATCAGATGGAGGAAGAAGATAAGGAACTTGAATACCCTCTAGAAAAGCTACTAGCGGTCAATCGGGGTGCAGAAAATCCGTCTTTGAGCTAAGAAGTAGCTTTCTGTCAAGTCTGCCCGTGGCAGTAGGTGTCGCTGTAAGGCAGAGGTATGGCAATGAGTAAATTACTGGGACACAGACAAGAACAGAAGCAGGCAAAGATGCTTTGTGGTATGTGGTAAGAGCACGGAAATTCTTGACAGCTGGTACCTATGCACACTTTTTGTGCTAAGCGTTTTGGTTGCAAAGATGATCAAACAGCAGATTGCTAGTATACACCTGCTTAAAAAAAAAAAAAAAAGCATGGAAACTCTTACTGTTGAGGTAACAGCTTGCATAACAGCATTCATTACGCGTAGTTTTCCATTTACTTACTGAGTGCTCAGTCCTCTTCCACACATTAAAGAGCTTACTGCTATTCAGTGCAAACAAAACTCCATGCAGCACCTAGTCAAGCATGGAGTAAGGCTCCTCATTGACTCCTCTGAGAACAGCTGGGAACTACCCAAATGGTGCCTTTAAGTTCTTGCAGTGGGCCTTTAAGGGCTAAATTCAGACATAAATTTCTGTTACTCTAGCGTCCAATCATCCCGGGTTATGGATATTGCATATGCTAGGGAGCAGTGTCAGCTGGGTTACACTCAGCACAAGAAAATGGCCAGAAAGCCTCTTTGTTCTGCTCTTCACTTGTGTGCCGTTTCAGCCAGTGGCTGGTATTAAGGAGCACCATTTTTGACCTGCTTCGGGTCCTTTAGGATTCTGTAACGTGCTTCCTTTCACACTGCCTGGAAATTGCAGAGGCTGATGTCTCCGCGAGGAGAAGGATTTTTTCAGGAGGGTTTTCAGCCTGCTGTCAAGGAGTCTCTCCCTTCTACTCCTTCATGTCTGAAATATTAGCCTTCAGTTACCGCTGACACACACAAAAAAAGCCATTTTCTGCTACAGCACTGAGCCATTTTAAAAAGAAACTGCCAGAGAAATTAAGAACTAGTCTTCCACTGCAAAGGCTGACAAGGCAAGGGGAGTAGTTTAAATAATGACAAGGCTAGAAAAATGCTAACTCACAGTCCAGAGACTGCTAGAACAATGGTGCCATGATTTACTTAGATAGAAAAGAAGGCCGTTCCTGCTTAAGAACAGCTCCTATAAGGTCTTGACTTGCCCTAATGGCTATAAGCCAGGATAGAAAAGTCAGCGCTCTTACCACCACTGCCAAAAACTACTACTAGAGATGCTCATTTAGTTTAAAAAATAAAAAGACACTTACAAAGCAGATTTACATTATAGTAAGAAAAGGTTGTGCTGAGGCTCGACACGGGCACTGGGGCAAACCCTGAATGTGCTGAGTCCTTGCGCTGCCTGCAGCCAGACAGAAGACGCAGATCAGCAGAACCGCTGAGCAAACTCTAAGCAAAGAGGGTTTCTCCTGGACAGTGTCCAATCATTGCCTGGAAGGAGCATGGTAAAATAGCTTCTCATCAAGGAATCTCCTTAAAGCTGCCAGTAGAGCGTACTTGGGTTTTTTGTGTTTCTTTAACCAACAGAAACCATTTCTACAACAAAGGTTTTATGCTAGCCTCTGAAGCACTCGCATTGTGGAGTCTCCCACTCTGGAGACATTCCAAACCCGCCTGGACGCCGTCCTGTGCAACCTGTTGTAGGTGACCCTGCTCTGGCGGGGGGGGAGGGGGGACTAGATGATCTCCAGAGGTCCCTTCCAACCCTGACCATTCTGTGATTCTGTGATAGTTTTCCTGTTGGGAGAAGTGTAAGAACTTAGAACACGAACACACAGAGTCACTCCTCCTCCAGCAAGGCACTGAGCTACTATTTCACACCGCCACCAGAGCTGATACCACCATGCCGCGGTGGCAGTTAGTAACAGAAACACATAGCAAACTGTCAACTAAGGGTAGTTGGGTTCCCCTGCTTCCTTTTCCCATTTTCTAAACATCTAGCTGAGCTGAATGTTCTTCCCTCGTCCAGCCTCAATACCGCAAGCTCTCCTCAATCAGTTTGTAGCAGCCCATTTCCCCTTGCACAGGGATTTTGCAGAAGCCACAGCAGATTTGGCTTCTGAACAAGCACGGTGGTTAAACAAGTGCATCAGGGCACTGCGGGGCACCAGGCAAGCAAGGTACCTTACTACATCTTTTCCTCCTGTCATTTGTCCGTCCCTTTTTAAATTTCTTTTTTTTTAAATTTAATATGAACAGTACTAGGCCTAAGAGTATTTTGTGCTTACAGCGACCGGTACATTGCAGGCCCTCTCCGAGCACTACTGGAATAAAAACAAGACAGACAAAGCAGAGAGAAAATGGATAACATAATATCTACAAAACACACAACACCTGCTGGAAGCAACCTGTAGGTTGCTAATGGCGGTCCTTAATGCAGCGGCTCTCTCTTACTTATGTCTGTACAATATCTAATAAAGTACAACCTCTGGGGAAGAAACTCATCATCTCCTTCTGTTCCTCTATGCATGCAAGACCTCTTCTCATTTACCAGCTCAGCAAAGATCACAGTATCACACAGTCTCCTAGACTGGAAAAGACCTGTAAGATCATCTAGCCCAATCATTAACCTAACACTGACAAGCCCACCACTAAACCATGTCCCTGAGCACTATATTTACACAACCCTTAAATACCTCCAGGGACGGGGACTCCACCACTGCCCTGGGCAATACATTCCAATGCCTGATGACCCTTTCAGTAAAGAAATTCTTCCTAATATCCAATTTAAACTTCCCCTGGCGCAACTTGAAGCTATTTCCTCTTCTTCCATCTGCTGTTACTTGACAGAACAGGTCAATTCCCACCTCTCTGCAACCTCCTTTCAGGTAGTTGTAGATAGCAATGAGGTCTCCCCTCAGCCTCCTCTTCTCCAGGCTAAACAACCCGGTTCCCTCAGCTGCTCCTCATAAGACATGTGCTCCAGACCCTTCACCAGTTTCATTGCCCTTCTTCGCACATGCTCCAGCGCCTCAATGTCCCTCTTGTGGTGAGTGGCCCAAAACTGAACACAGTACTCAAGATACAGCCAAGTACAGGGCTAAAATCACCTCCCCGGTCCTACTGGCTACACTATTCCTGATACAGGCCAGGATGCCGCTGGCCTTCTTGGTCACTTGGGCACGCTGCTGGATCATGTTCAGCCGTCTGTCCACCACCACCCCCGGGTCCCTCTCTGCTGAACAGCTTTCCAGCCACTCCTCCCCAAGCCTGTAGCGCTGGCAAGGGTTATTGTGGCCTAAGTGTAAGACCCAGCGTTTGGCCTTTAACATCCTGAGCTGTGATCTGCTGTGATCAGGAGAAAAAGGTGCCAAGATTACGTCCTTTGCTGTGGACTGGAACCAGCCTCCCATGACTGTGACTGATCACCTAGGTAGGAGGTGACAGGCTCAGTGGTCTACTCCTGCGATAGTTTTCTCTGGGAGTACTTGGTCCTCGACCCGAGGAAGGTGTGCAGCCACACCAGGGGTGGGCTCAGGCAAAGGAGGCACATCCAGAGCCCTGCAGACAACGCTCAGGCTTGGGGAACAGGACACTTCACTGCTACATCTGTCTTCGGAGACAGAAGTCAAGCCCAGACTCTGAAAATACAGCCTGAACCAGGGGAGACACAACAGCAGCTCATATGCCTGCACTGCGAAGCGGCTCTAGAGGAGGAAAGAAAATCCTGCAGACCACAGTCAGGGAAGAATAAGGTTGTAAAAGGTTTCACTTCACATAAATCCTAACATCAAGTTAGTGATTATAGTCCAAACGGGCACCAATTCTATTGAAAAAAATGGATTTTGACTGTCTTCATGTTTTTTTTTTTTAAAAAAGATAATAGAATTGCATGGCCTGTTAAAATTTGATTTTCCTTGGATTTAAGTAGTGAGCTTTTGCATACATAACAGAAGCGTATCACTTGCAATATCCCTTTGATAGACAAGTTTCAGGGAAATCTGTTTTGAAAACAAATTTAGTAGTAAAATCAGAAACCATTTTCAAGCTGAATGCCTCTGTTTTAAAAAGCATGACTTTTCTTAAAGAAATGTTTGTGATAATCTAGGGAAATGCAATCACAATATAAGAAAAAAAAAGAAGAGTATAATGCATGCAATGAGAAAGAAAGGATTACTGCTCAAAATGCTCAGTATATTCAGTACACTTGAAATATTTCTGTTGCTTAGAGTATTAAAACATGTTAAATTTCCACCTAGGCTTTTTTTCCTCTATTTACTATTGTGTGGCAACATCAAACCTGTCTTTTTAGTAGTTTTGTCATTTTTAAATAATTTTTATTCTCCCCTTTTGTCTAGTTGCATGGACTGTTCTAAAAACAGTTTATGCTATCAAACAGCAAAGCAGCCCTAAAAGCAAAACTAGATTTTGTTACCGCAATGCCATAATAGCAGAAGTGTGCCTTGTGCGTGACCGACGAACTTTTAATGTTCCTGTGACATGGTTCACAGCAGCTTGCCCCATGTCCCAACCTGACTGGAGCTCCATAATGAAGTAAGCACTGCTGTGTTAAATGTAATTCTCCTACGAGTAAATCGTGTCAGGTGTCAAAGGTATCCTACCATTAGAACAGAAAAGTTTCAGCTTTGGCTGATGTGAATCCACACAGCTACAGCTATTTAAAAATCCCACTGAGGAGAGCCACACACGCACTGTTGTTCACACTGTATGCCGTCAGCCCTCAATTTTGAGCCATTGTTATTGCACTGAAATCCATAGTAGTTTTATCAAAGAGAGAACGCTCAAACCAACAGTGAAAAGACAGCTGAAAAGTCCACAAACATATATCTCCAAGACACCTGGCAAGCCTCAAAAGCCATGTTAATAAAATTCAGAAGGGCAAGCAAGGTACAAGAGGCTACTGAACCATAATTTCTCTGTTTTCACCAAATCATCTTAAAATATACACCAAAAAAAAATTTTCATCTCAACTCTGTTTATGGAAGTATATAATCTGTATCAAATAGCTGCCATGCCCTTGACGATACGAAGATCAAAGTGTGGTCTTTAGTATCACCCACGGTATCTTCTTTAGTGAGGTTTTTACGTTATTTATGTTCAGTTGAGATCAGTTACTTCAGCAGCACCTTCTGCACGCATTAACTAGTCTTCCCAGCACGCATATATTCCTTTTACTCGATATCAGCTCAAATCAAATGTTTTTCTCACAGAACTGTTAAATTTGGTGTCATAACTAGGCTACATAAATGGCCTCATGAGCCAGAAGTCAAGAAGCACCAGAAATCACTGCTTCAGATCAAGCATTTTTGAGACAGATTGAGACATTTTCTTTTAGTCTTTAAACCACGTTATAACAATACTGCACCTCGGGTTCAGGAGAGTTGGGTAAGTAAAATACTTTTAAAACGGGCAAGTTATTGTAACACAGAAAGTGATTAGAAAAATAAAAATATCTCTCCTAAATTTTCTTAGAGAAACTTTCCTTTGCTTTTCAACTTAAACTGAGCAATGAAAGACAGACTGAAGGATACACTTAGTGTCCTTTCAGTGCAAAGCTAAACAGTATGACCTAGGAAACAGCCAGAATCAATCTTTAACCAAAATTTCCAATTTCTTCTGATAAACTAAGCTATCCAGTTTGTTATTTGGACCAAGTGGCAGGATGTGACTGGATAAAGGAGGAG
>VZSZ01006438.1:23500-84544 GCA_013398815.1 Ibidorhyncha struthersii | reverse complement strand
CCCCCCAACTTAAGGGTGACTATTAAACTCCACTTTCCTCTGCCATTTGAGAGTTATGTGGTAATCCCAAAGACATGAAAATAAATTGTTTTCTCCACCTCCTCCTCCACGCTCTCTGCATTTATGGTGGTTGTAACTTTGCTACTCATAAAGAGCGTCAGAGAATGCAGTCCAAATGCAGCAAAGTCAGCATTAACTAATAAAAGGAAATCTCATCACAGAAGGAAAAACTTATCAGCAAACTTAAAACCCTTCTGAAATTAGCACACAAATCCACTTCCCAGCAGCCCTGCAGTACATTCAAAGCAAATTCCCTCAAGGAGTCCTCAACTTAGGAAAGGGGATGAGGGAAGAAGTGAGGAGAAATAAGTAAAGCACAAGAAGCTCTGTGCACACATTTATATAGATACATTTTTTCTTATTAGCATAGTCACGGGACAAGCCTATTTCCTACAGATTTAAATATACAGCCTTAAGATGTTATTTCTTGTGTTTTTTAAATGTAAAATTTCCACCGCAGCTTCCAATTCATTAAACTTAAGACAAGCATCTGAGGTAAGAAAATAAAAAAATACATATATTAAATAATTTTCAACAAAACTAGATCAAGAAGAACTTTACTTAAGACCCTTTCCAAAATAAACAGGATAAAGCAGACAAGTTTAGCAGTCACAAAGTACTTTCAAAGTGCAGGAAAATGGAAATTATTCTTTCACAGCTCATGTAGATCTACAAGCATATTGTATTTTATTATCGTCTATACTGGGATCCACTACTTTCATGCCAATATCCCCTTCTTTGGCAGGGTAAGTCTTTTGAATCTACTAGAATCTCTAAGGACTGCCTTAAAAAACACAACATAAAAAAAAAACACAACAAAACAAACAAGCAAAAAAAACCCCCAAACCACCAAACAGAGCTCTGCACTTATTTTTATATATACATAAAAAAATGATTCTATGAATATTAACATTGTATGTACATTAGCACGTTAAAGTAGAAGATTTTTAGCATTTTTCCTAAGAAGAGAAAGAACTTTTTTTAATTTATGTAAACTTTCTTTGGAAGCAGAAAACCAATATTTATTGTCAACACATTATCTTTTCAACAGCAAATGCTGTTTCAGAAATATTTTGATTAATAATTTAGGTATATGGAACTTGATATCAGCTGTGGTAAAATGCAAGGTAATAGGTTACGCTAAAGTATTTGAAGAACATTAGTATAGTAATATTTATTTATGAGGAAGTAAAACAAGGGAGAAAAAAAAAAAAGAGCTCTCAAGTGAAAGTTCTGCTCTTTCCACAATGTTTCTGACAAATACTTTTGAATCATACATAGTCAGTAGGGTGGTTAAAGTCATCGAGCTTCTTTTAATGTTCTTAAAAAGTACTTTAATCCATCAGTCCGCAAAGCATCCCACACAGAGCAGCCATCATCAAGGTGCTGTGGTGTCACCAAACCAAGAGACATTTCTCCACGACGCAAGGTAGCAGGACTGAGTTAAAGGTGCACAGCTCCGCAGGGGAGTGAAATGCAGTAAAGCATTAGCAATATGTCACCACCATGAAGTCAAATTCAGGTCAGATCTTGAAAATCATTCACACCAGTAACATTTGCACACACACAGAGCCTGGTGGAAGCCTTCTCAGAAGCATGTAAATACAGACCTCCTCTGTCCGTAACCTAACACGTTGCCCAGAGCATGCGGGCACATAGGCCAAGTACCTGCCACAGGTTCCTGGATGGGGGCACAAAATACTCCAGTACGTAAGCCAGAACAACTAATCACACAGTTCACCATACACATCAAACAAATGCCCTCTTAAATTAAGATCATGCCATTTTCAGAGAAGTCACATGAAGTCATTGTCACGTCAAGCTTAAAAGAACAATGCTCTTCCCATCTGTAATTTGGAAAAAAGAAACCACATATTATTGTATGAGCTATCACACCTGTTTAGGAAACTGGGGGGGGCGGGGGTGTTGTTGTGAAAAAAAAAATAATAAATAAGATACCACTACCCCCAAACAAACCCTAGTAAGCTGAAACCTTTGCCAACCCAACAAGATATTCTTACTGAGTGCCAGGGACAAAGGAAGCACAGCAAAGTCCTAAGCATCACCCATCCTTTCCCAGTTCTGCTGTTGTAACCACACAGTTAACACAGCCAATACTTCGCTGCAGATACTTTCTGTTGGAGATGCGCTCACATGTCTTTTCCATTCTTTTCCTCGCTTTCCCTCGTTCCTGTCCCCTCATTCAATTTTGTGTCATGTTCATTTTGTTTGTTTCTATGAGCACAGAGCAAGTGAACTGAGCCCACGTCGTCAATTAAACCGAAGTCAATTTGGAGAGAAGTACAGAAGGTTAATTAACTGCTAATGATTTTGGCATTTGTTTAGGTTAGTCCCTTAACTTAATTTATTGATGTGACAGTATATCAATGTGCCATGATTTATAAAAGACACCTGAAAAGCAAAAAGGTTGGTCATACAACATTCAGAGTTGCACAATAAAAATATGTACAGGTGTAATAAAAACTGTTTTAAAGGAACGCTATCAGATTATAAACATTAATTTCACACCTGAAACAATGTATCAGAGGAGAATTGCTCTAAGAACCAAACAAGCCTAAAGGAGTCACAGACTAAGTATTCTACGCTGTTAGCAAAGTGCTAGTATCTAAGTTCCTAAATATGGGTTTAGAAACTTAGCATCAGGCTTCAGTTTCCAAAGTCCTCTCCGAGGTCATTTCATGGCATACCTTGATGCACTGTTTTTTCATAGTTGCAGGTAACACTGAAAATCAGGGACATGCAAGGTCGATGCAGATTTGTATGAAGGCTGGTCTTAAGACGAGTACAAGGTAAGCTATGGCACAGACAGTACAACCCAGTAAATTTACTTCAAGTTAACTTCTGTGTAAAAAATTAAAGCCAACAGTGACAGCCGCATGAGACGATAAATAAATACATGATTCTCAACCACTTTCGTTCACTGGTCAATCTTTCAGGCTGAAGCACTCGAGCACAGTTGGGTCAGGCTCCTCAGAAGTGCAAGTAAAAACCACAGCGTTAAGTCAAGGAAGCCACATCTTCCTGCTGAGGTGGGAAGGCAAAGCAGCATGACTTCAATGAAAAGGTAAAAGTCGGCTTTACGTAGCATTTAGGATTTTGAACAGAAGCAAAAATTAGTATCTGTGGGTTTTCTTCCAAAAAGGAACAGAGGTACTTTCTTACCAGCTTTAGACTTACTACATGCACTTTCTGTCCACAGAGGTCAAAGCTGAGAAAAACAGGTAACACGCTGGCGCTCAACACCACGAGGTAAGAAGGAATCATGCTGCCATTCACCTATGCACCAAAATCTTACTTAGGCTTCTAAACAAGAGCCTCTTGGGATTCTAGCAGAAAATGACAGTACAGGTGAAAGTCTCCTGTGCTAAAGGAGTACAGAAGGTGGGGAACCTCAGCTAGAAACATCCGTCTGACCACAGCCCTTTTCTCATTCTAATACCAATATTGCAACGCCACATCATAACTTCTAAAGGATTGACAGTCTATCATGAAACCCATAGCCAGGATATTTAGAACAAATAAGAAAAACCTTGGCACATTTTTAGCAGACAATCTGCAGTGCAAATGCAGAACTCGGGGTAAGAAAGAGACTGAGATAGCAATCAGCATTTATTGCAGTAATCCAGTGGACCTGAATAAAAGATAATTAAGTTAATAGTGAACTTTCACCCAAATCAGCTCTCTTCATCATTAACAGGCTGCAACCAAGACAAAGGTAAATGGAGGATGATGACAGGAAATCAGTCCGGAAAGTATTTTAAAAATAGCCACATTGGTACAGAACATCATGTGGCTACGCTGCCATTATATATAGTACCTAAATTCCAAGGCAGATATATTTAAAGAAGTGTGGATGCTTAACCAACACCCTGAATCAAGAGGTACAATAAATAAAAGATTAATGACATTTGTTGCTGGTAGAAGACCCTTGGAGAAGAGGAAGTTTTGCCTTGTGGAAAACAATGAAGTGAAAATGCAGACATTAATTTTCACTATCTCCAGTGAACTTCCGCAAAACAAAAGTATTTGCAGACCTTGCTGGTCACAATAAATATAAAAGCAGTACTTACCTAAGAAATAATAATAACAAAAAAAAGTCAAGATGTAAACCAAAGCCACTATTTTCATTCTCACCGTTTTACCAGGGTAAGAATCAAAGGCAATCTAAAATATTACAAACAAGACGGGTGCAAACAGAGCCTGGTGAGAGCTGGGTTGTATGTGCACAACCTGTCATAAAAGGGGATATACACATTTCTCTCAAAGCCCTACTAGACAGACCACGCTTGTTAAAAAATATCTGAAGACTACGAACGATGAGCTTGCTTTTGCAGCATGAGAATGAAACCAAGAGTACTGAGCTACAATTCTCTGCTCTTCTACAGCTGTGTTGCCTGCGTGACTCCAAGCAAGTCATTTCACACCTTGATCTTTTCCTCTCCACCCAATTCAAAGTACTTAAATTGCTAACCTGAATTTTAATAACAAATGAAAGATTATTTACTATGGACTGTTAGGTAGTAATATTATACACAAAAGACTTTAATGTATGCCATGCCATAAAGAAGTCCTCATTGGCCAGAAACTCGTGAAGGATTAGCACTGCACCAAACACAGCACGAAGAAGGGGCTGAACAGATTCCAGTTCTCATTTCGTTCTGTCGTATCCTGAGGCAGCTGTCAGGAAGAGGAAGAGATTCAGCTGCTGATTTCACACTTCAGGTTTCTACCTGTCAGCACAGAAGCTTCAGCGTTGCTACTGTGTTAGAGTGATACCATACTACTCATATACTGACTGCACTGCCACACTCATACAGTCCCCCAGCTGCAAAAGAAAGCAGTGGTGGCTGCTTAAACCAAATTGCTAGGTCACCCTAAGAACAAGCTGCACACCTGCTTAGTCTCATCTTCAAAGTGAGGGGCAGAGCCACTCAAGGACCACTGCCATGTTCGGTCTCACGGTCCCTTAACTCTGATACGCAAGGACTATGCATCTCGCGGCACTCTGCACGGAGAATTTGTGGTTTGGCTCGTCAGGTGAACGCATGAAGGTTCAGTAGGATTTTGCCTGAGACAATCAGGAATAGATCTCGCGCCATACCACTCTCCCACCATCTAAATGACGAATGGCTGCAAAAATTCATTTCCCCTCCTCCTCAGCGTCCCTGAGCCCAGAGCTACCCAAAACAGACCAGGTTCTCACTGTTCTGTGTCACCTTCCTTCCCATCTCGCACAGGACATGTGAGAGTAAAACAGAGCTGCAAAGCCATAGAACTGCAACTCGTGTCTCGTTCCCTTCTGGAAATGGAGGAATGCGGGAAGGAAGACAAAGACAAAAAGAGAAAAGGTTGGTTTTATAAGTCATATCCCCTCCTATGCCAGCTCTACCTGGTAAATTCTTCTTAGGAGAAATGTCAGGGGTTTTCCCATCAGGCTTTTACACGTTGTTATAACATGGTCTAACTTAGCCTCTCAACACGCTCCTGTGTGCTCCCAAGTTTCATGAAATACTGCAGTAGTGGACAATAACATGTCTGAAAAGAAAGCATGATATAGAAAAGGTGAAAGGGCTTCGCTTGCAGGTTTCAGACACTATTGGATATGCCTTATCGATCTAGCCGTGCACAGCTCTGAGCTGTTATCAGGCAGCTCTAGGAATGCAGCCACTCAAGGCCAACACCATAGAAAAGGCGAATATGGAAGCTGGAAGATCTTTTTGCCATTTTGAAAATCCTTCAATTCAAAACCCTATCCTCCTATTTGCTACAAGTTTATTTTGAAATCCAGAAGTAATTTTTCACTTGCTTTCACTTTTGAGCATCGCACAGCAATGGCACTGAAGATCCACTGTGCTCAAAGGAACAAAGGTGGTGCTTCTTTCTGCTCGGACCTATGGCCAACAGTCAAGCTGCTTTCTAGCTTCACTTTAAAAACAAACAAACAAAAAAATCCTAAAACACCCCCCCCACAAATCCCGGGGAGATAAAGTAGAAGCAATTTGATTTGTCTTCCTCAGTAAAATGCATACGGCTTTGACTAGTAGTAAAACTACCTCCTTGCAAAGTTCAGAAAAGTATGGGAAGAAGGCTGTGGCAGAAATGTCCAACCTCCTTTTGAAGTTTAGACAACTGAGGAAAAACTGGCAGCCAAGCCTCAGTAGAAACTGATACGGCTTTTCTCCTCACACTCACCTATCCTCCATGCATATTTACTTTCACCTTAAAAACTTATATCTCAAATGTTTAAGAAAAAAAAAAAAAAAGCCCAACAAATTTATCCTTAGCTGTAAGCAAAAGCAAAACTTCAGACGTGGCCAGCTAGCTCCACAGCAGTATGAAGCTCTGCTGCAGGAAGGAAAACAGATACTTGAGACTGCCTCAGCAATTAATACTTTTACTTCACAGTGATGAGAAGGCAAACACATCGCCCCCAAGGCACACCCCTTGACAGCATAAAATTGACATATACCACTTTGTACAAATTAGTCATATTATACTACTTCTGTGCTACCGTGCCCTCAGGACTTCTGATCCCTGTGCATTCACCAGATTCGCAACAGAAATCCTGAGCAGAAACCAGGAGTCATCAGACTCCCGTCCGTGTTGCAGAATGGGCATAAAAGAGGAAAAGGAGAAGCCTGGAGAGGTATGTGAGACTACAGCCCAAGAAGGTTTGTTAATAGCCAAAGCTACACTTGCTGTACAAGACAGCATCACATACAACTATAGTCTTTCCACCACACCAAAAGGTTTAATCAATCAGCATTCATCTCTGCCAGTTGATTTAAAAAACAATATTAGCATACAGATAGCCACCACAATTACTTTCTGATTTATTAGCAATTTCTATGGATTAGGATTTATTAGGATTCCTGTAGGTCCTTGAGAAATAGTTTAAAATAGGGCAGAAAGTTTTAAACACATATATTTCTTTTCTGATACATAATAATAGCAACAAGAGCATGCACAGAAAGTTTCAGGAGGGACTTAGATTGATAAGGGAGCAGAATTAAGTGGGGAACTAGAAAACAAACATAACCTGATTATAGAAGAGGCTGAAGCATGGCTGTTAAATAAAGGTCTTTTTCTCAAAATTGGCTGCTTATAATAATCTCTTATTGCTAATGAAACCTTCCCCTTGCTCCTATATTATTTTTTCAAGATGACACTCAACCCAAAGCTCACTATTAAGAATTTCTTGATAGGTACTAATCTTCCCTAATCAACACTAGCAGAGACACAGTTTCCTAAGTGAAAGCCAACATGTGGTGTTTAAAGCTGGGGCTCTTCAGTCCCAATTGTCAAAGCACTGAGCGTCCACTGATATTCTTAAAGATATTATCCACCTAAATTATTGATCGAGACACCGGCATTTTTTTCACTCTCCTACTCTTCATACCTGAAGTGAAGGTAGCCCACAGGCACGTCGTTTTCNTTTTTTTTTTTTTTTTTTTTGCATGAGTTATTAACCCAAGTTGCTGAATGACATGGATTTTGAGTCAGGCTGAGAGGAAAGGGGAAAAGGAGGAAGAAACTGCTGACATCTGAAAGTGAAGAAGCTCTTGCAGAGAAACAGGGTAGCCAGTCTTCTTATTGCTCAAAACTGAAGAACACAATACTGCTCTATCAATTTTTATATTATGTCCAGCTAGAAAAATTGGTTTACATGGTAACAGATATATAAAAAAAGCATGAAGAAAATATTCTTTGTGGACTTGCACCTTCAGCATGTGCTTTACTGTCTTTAGTCCTTACAGCTGCAGAAGTTCAGGGACAGATACGCAGCGGAGTAGCTGGGGAAAACAGTTGCCTCTCAAACTTTCATAGCAGGTACTGTCATTCAAGGATTCCTACTAGTGGGAGGAAAAAAAGAAACAATTTAAAGAAAAAGCTTCCAACAGGCTATATATGCTTTTACATCCAAAGCCAGTGGCAATGCTTGAAGCGTTTCCTGATCCACCCTGAGAAGTCAGCATGTTTGCACTCCAAGTAGATTTTTCTTGTCAACAGGACTACATGATGGCCAGTAAGACAACTAATGCAGAGTCTGATAATTTAGGAACAACATATATGTGAGCTGGATAAAACAAGACAAGATGTCAACTAAAGATTCAGCTGTTACTGTTAACTAGTGGTACCAATACATGCTCATCATATACACAGATTCAACCTCATCCTAACACTACAGCTTTTCAAGCTCTCAAGGCACCTCATGGTGGGAGGTCTGTGGGTGCTTAACAACACAAATGAAGCTTTGCAGCCTGTTTGCTCCAGCTGCTCTTCAAACACAGTGAATCCCCCCCCCAGGCCTCTGTTTTAATACCAGACTCGGTTCTTTTTCTGCGGATAGCCTTCTGCTCCTATCATTTAATATGTTTCTCTGTATCCAAGGTCAGGCAGCCTTTAAGATGGAAGCTTTTCCGGAAGACACTTTCTTTCATGTTTGGCCCTGTTCTTGTCCTTGAGGATAGAAAGCGGTGATGAGGACTTGGGGAGAGCGTGAGATGCTGTGTGTACTAGCAGGAACATGTGAGTTCTGCTTTTGTCCTCATTACTGTGAGAAAAATATCCAAATCCCCAAAGACAGGCATTTTTGTGCATTTGAGCTGCCTTAGAGACAGATGCTGCCTTGAATAACAGTTTCCATAACTTTCCTGATTTCATTGCTGATGTTTTCTACCCTTTACACCACCCCTTCTTCTCTGATAAGTTTATACACCCATCTTGATAGTCTCTCAAAAGACATTAAAGAAGAAACCAAGTTTCAGGTTCCCTCAGTATCATACATCTGCTTGGATCTTAGAAAGAGTCAGAGATGCTATGCATCCGATGCCAACATCTGGAACAGCAGACCAGAAAGAGTACTGCTTCTTGCCACCTAGCCTCTACATGCTGGCAACACGTGTACCCAAAAGATTAACGGCAAAGTCAATTAAGAACTGGGTACCTCCTTATGTGTTCCTGATGTTAGGCAGAAGGGCAGTTACTCCAATATGCTCCCACATTTCAAACCTATATACATTTTCAGGTAAGAAATTGCCAGTCGTCTTCACTGTGACGGAACTGAGGGTTTCGCTGGAATTAACGCTTCATTGAGAGCAGTGGACATGTTGGTTACTGTGCATGCAGAAAACATACCATTCTTAAATTAAACTGCCTTTAGGAATACAGCTCAGCTAAAGCACGATCCCCCAAACCCAAACACACTGTTCTCTATATGCCCTGAAACATCTACCCAGCACTTCCCAATCTGAACTCTCCTCGTACCAGAAATTCCTAGAACATTCACATTTGGGGACAAGGAGGAATAAGCCTTTTTGTTGCTCACTCTCCATGTTCCCAGTACCACTGAATGGTTCTGACCAAATCTTTTTTTTAAAACATCATCAAGCAGTGACAAAAGACCCTACAAGATTCCGTTGAGAGAATTATGGAAAATCTAAGCACACTGAAGACAGTTTACAATTAAAACATTCAAGCAATCTGGATTATAGAATCTAGAACTAATCCTGGAAATAAACGTTAACAAAGAAATGCCCTGTCCTGGTCTGAATGTAAATGTTTGCTTTAATTTTGCCACACTGTCTATGTTCCTCTGAACACTATGAATATTCATATGTTGTTATAATTAAAATTTAGCACTTGGCGCAAATTGGGAGATTTGAATTGATTTGATTATTCCTTATATCACTATAGCACTTACTATTTTGCTACATAGCTGGGTAGGATTTACTTACTTATTTAGTGTCTAGCTGAAAACCTTAGGCACTAGCTCCAGAAGAGAAAGACTCTCCTTTTGGTTTGCTGCTGCAGGCTGCATCGCATAGTTTTCCCACGGATGGTCATATTTCCTGATGTTACTATTTTTATGCCATTCATAAAGTGAGATCATATGGACGGTATCAATGAAGAATCAGGTAACCAATTCATCCTGCCCATATACTTAGGCTGGGAGTCGGGATGGAGAGATCTCTGTTCTTTTGCTTCTATTACAATAAGAATCTGCATACTTGCCTTTTGTCACATGAGAAACATGAAAAAATATTATCTCCCTCTCTTCTATGTTGCATTTCCTGCAGAACTGACCATTTGAGTTAACACCACATCTAGAAGCCAGAAATATTTTATCCCAGATCCATTAAACTTGCTTCCTACGCAAATCAGATTGGCTGAGTCATTCACTATATTTCTATTAAATCTACTTACTCACTTATTCATCGTTGGCTTTTTATATAGCTCGTTGTGATTTAGTCCTTTTGTACAGCCATTAAGATGTTGCCATGAAGAACACAACATAAAAGGAAGCAAAACTGTATTAGCACACTCTACCACTTGCTCCATCAATTTACGTGCTGAAGATGAGTTTGGAAACTCCCATGGACTTTAATTGGCACTATGTACACAAATATCCCCTGCGCTGCTGAGATATTTAGCCTCCTTAAACCACAAAGGCATAAATCACCTCCTTAAGCCACAAAAACCATAGAGAACTCAGTATTACTGCAATTAGTGGAATTTGTATTTCCTAGTCAACTTTATGTAGGTGGCCCACAAAAAGCGATGGTACATAAAACAGCTATAACTGGTGAGCTTTATGTATGTTCAGTAGACAGACTGTAGTCCCACCTTTGGCACAAAATAGGATTCATTCATGCATGAATGCACATTTTGATATTCTGCATATTAAGCATCCATTTCTGAGGTCTGGTTTCTCTCACATTTTTAGGAACACTAAGAGCCCCCAACACTCAATAATGTTAGTGAAGAATTACTAAGATGTTTTGCACTGCTACCAAAATTGTGTCTTCGATGATACAGCTACCAAGAAACCAAATTAAATAAGATCAGCGCAACAGATATGTTGTTCTGCTAGCCACTTCAGTTGCTAGAATAAGCAGGAAGAATTAGTATTATAGTCATTCTTGCACTGCTACACTTTGGCCTTTTTAGTAGATACACAACAACTTCCCTCCTCTCCGCCATTTCTCTCCTTCAACCCATGGATTTATTTCAAAAGAGTTTATTAATTGCAGATTTAGGTCTTGTCATTCTTTTGAGTCTCAGTCTATTAACTGATAAGACTTAACATACATTCACTATTAACTTACATACATAAAACGTATGTAAGCTAAACCAGAGTATTTGAAAAGCAGTTGCATTTACACAAACACCCTCCTCACTGCTCTGGCTACGGTCTCTTCTACATTGCCAGAGAAAAGGGGTATTTGATAGATTTATACCACACTTTCAGGTCCTCTTTTCACTCTAGACAAAATGCTGTAGATGAGACTTAGTGCAAAAAAAAAAAAAAAGTGTTCTGGACTGAAAATTTACAGTACTGCAGCAACTCCCTTTATTCTCTATGGGGAAAAGTTAAGATCCAAACCAGCTTTTTCTTCATGAGTTCTCCTATGGTTTTGAGTCTGGAAGCTGTAATAATATCTTGATAACTTTGATAAAATTACTATATTGCAAAGTTGCAACTTTGCAGACATTAAGTCAGTGAATCTAAAATGAACCTTCCACAAAGCCTACATCTACTACCGTCTTCCTGAACAGTTTCTGTATCACCACATATACAGTCACTATAAGCAGATGATTTCCTCCAATGATTCAGTAATGTTTCTAGTACTGGGTGGCACAGTCCACCTTTTTGAGAACAAGTAGGCTAATACGATGCTCTTTCACTAATGGCATCAGCTGCTCACTGCTTAATTCCAGCCTCATTGCTGCCTGGCTTACACCACTCTGTCAGGAAAAGGCAGACACATTAAAGGGATTATTCTCTTCTCAGTCTTCTTAAAGAAGAAAAACTCCGCAGGAGCTACAGCCTCATTACTGCACACATACTGGTCTATGATACCTGTTAGTGACGCACAGCTTTGCCAACCCCATGGGAATCAAGACTCTTTTAGAGGTTAAATTTCCAGCTATAGCTGCCTTCAATAGATTCAAAACCCAATCCTCAACAGGGGAGTAAGATCTATTATCATTTTAAGTGGGAAGACTCACAATGGAGACTGAAGGAGGAGAAGGAAAGATAAGAGCTCTTTCTAGGTTTGGCTGCCAGCAAGGTCAGAGTAAAGAGAGGTACACAGCATTAGCAATGCAAAACACTCAACTCCAGAAGTCATATTCCTCACTGATCTACACTAGACAATCTTCAGAAATCATCCTAGGGAGTATCTACTCATTCACTGCCTTGCCCGAGATCTACAGCTTGAGGGGATGGCTTTTTATAAGCTCAGTGGAGTGAATTAGCAAAGAGTGATTTTCTGCTACCTCTTGGTTTTGTTATCTGAGGTTTTATAGGAGAACACGTAAAGCCTTTTTCATTCAAAGCAAGAACACCAGGAAAGCCAAGCAGAGTCCTGTCCCCTCCTGCTCTATAGCTCTGAGGGGTCCAAGTGAGCACAACCACTTGCTTTTGCAAGTGCAACGTGCTATCTGATGGCACGCTGATACAGGTTCTGCCAAATTCAGCCACTGATTGGAAGTGCTAGAACACATTTAAAATAATAGAGGACAGCGAAAGTGAGCCAAGATGTGTTACAAAAAATGTCTTATCTGCAACACTCCAGTGAGCAATAGCAAATTTTAAAGCCCTGTCCATCAAATGGCCACCAAAGGAGCAATCTCCATTATGCACAGAATCAATCATATTATGCTGGCCTGATTTTTATATGTGCAAGCAATTAATAAATCTTTGAACAGAGTTCTTCAGCTATCACACCAGCATTCTTCTCTTTCATAGCCAAATCTCTAATGATCCCTGGAATCTGAAAACTTCACCCTCAGAATGAATGCTAGTGCAAAAAGACTGACATAAAGAGTAAGNAAAATAGAAAAAGAAAAGCAAACTCCAGTCCTAGGAAGGCATACTCAGTTTTAGTCAAACTACAGCAGCACAACAGTGCACACCATATCAGGGTATTTCCTTCCTATGCTACGACTGGGTTCAGCCCTCCATTCTTTGTGCCCTAACTAATTCTCACTTTTGTTCATAGAATTAGAATGAAAAGTAGTAAGTCATCAGGCCTATCGTCACTTTTCTTTTTTTGTACTACATGGTTCAGTTTTGTTAAGGAAACCATTTGTACAGTGGAGAAGAATAAGTCAGATAATGTACAATAACATGCAGCAATATCTAAAAGCCTACATTATTGTATTCAATTATATTATTTTGTCCTACCTTCCATTATGATCTTCTGCTATGGGTTTTAATTATTTCCAGCAACCACTAATGAGGTCAGAGACCATAAAAAAAAATAAAGATCGGTGTATACAAGACTCATGAAAAGATAGGTCAGTCTTTTTTAGATTAGAAAGGTTTTAAAAGTGAGCTTTCCACTCCATCTCTGAAACAAAAGCCTCTCCTTCTCTTCTAAAGAGAACACGCACATAATTGTTAGGGTTTTTTCTTGCCATTAGTCAGGTTACACGAAACTTCATTATAAAAAGAGAGATACTATGTTCTACCTTTGCACTGAGAGCAATGCTTCTTTGTAGCTTAAAAAAACCCAATTCCTTTCTTCTGCCACTGTCTCTATCCACTTGCACTTAGCACACATTGATTTTTAGCCCATCTTTTTAAAGCAGTGTCAGCCATCATAGCTGTGTTTTGTTTACTTTCATCAATATTGGTGTGAACACGTATCACATTTGAGGAGAAAAAAAAAGGGGGGGGGGGGGTGGGCGGGGACTTAACTGTTACAGAGGAGAGTGGGGAGGGAAATGGCAACCATGCAACACTGGTAGTTCTCTTAAGTAACAAAACTTCCAAAATCCATTTTCTGTGGCTGGCAATCTTAGTGTTTTGCACAAGGTGGGTTTTCTGGTGTCTAGTAGTAAGCTTATGCTATAATTTCAGTGACAAGCTAGGTCAGGAACTAGAGGGATCATTCGTCTCTCTCTTTCAACTATTTACCTATATTCACAAAGCCTACTGTGCCTTAGTATTTTTGATATTTCTATGCCTCTCTCAAATTTTTATAAATTCGTCAGCCAATTCAAAGCTTAAGTTGTAAGAAAAGTAGACAGCACAGTCACATATCCCTTATGCAGTATAACTTTACAAGGATGTAGAAGCAACAGACAGGCTATTATAGCAATTCTCAGCAGTTAATACGCGCTGGCACGAAGAACTGCAACATACCTCCCAGGTGTAGGTACACTGCGCCTTTGCTTGTGCAAGTATAGAGCACCTCCGCTAACCTCAGGGTGCGAGGATGGAGTTTATGCGAAAGCGTGAACTGTGGGGTGGTCAAGGGGAGGTTGTAGTGAATGCTTTGTGCTGTGCTGAGACCAGAACAATCAAATGCTCTCCTGTTCACCCTAACTGCAACGTTTCTGGACAGGCAGCTTTGTGAGGATATCTTCTTTTATTTCCTTTAACAGACATACATCATAAAGTGTTACCTGCTATCCAAAAAATACCCATGCTGCCAGGTGTCCCTCTAATTTTGCACTGGCATCCACTAATAGTATGACCATCTAAGGAAAAAGCCCTGTACCTGCAAATAAATCAGCTAAGTTCCTTAACAGTCTGCTTATTTGCTTGATTTCAGTTATTTTTAGCCTGTCCCAGATTGCAACTTTTATTTGATGTCATTAAGAATCTTTTTAATGTATTGTCTAGTGGCTTTTCACTACTTAAATTTAATTTTGGCATTAAGCAACCATTAGCCAAACTGCAAATATCAAAATTATTAGCATTTCCAGGTCTGAGGAACTTAGGAACATTAAAAGGGAATCTTGCAATTCCTGTTTCATGTGCGTTTTACCTGTTTTCTTATTTGTTGACGGCTTAAATATATATACACGTAGAAACCTCCCCATGGCTATAAACTGCTTAGTGATGGAAATGACTTGGACCCACTGAAGAAACACTTTAGAAAGCTGCTCAACAAAAGAATATCCCACACCTGTGAATATGCTAAGGATTGCTGGTCTACAGAAAGCCTCGTGCTACCCTCCCGCAATACTGGCCTAACAGAAAATGGAGATAGAAACCACACATTTCTATCCGTTGAAATATACATAGTTTCTTACTACCGGTTAGCTCAGAGAACCACTGACCTTGTAAGCAGGTAAATTATTTTTTAAGTGATAAATTTCCTAGGGAATTACTGCATTCCTTATTATGACATATGGAAAAATGTTTAGGCTGTCCAGTGTACACTGGCGTTTGTTACAAATGCAGTAATATGAGGTGCTATGTCAAATACCTGCACAGGCTTAGACTAGCCCATGTTTCCGTAAAAGTGTTCCCACTCACAAGCTGGTGAAGTCACCCAAGCAGCTGCCAGAAAAAGCTGCAACTGATTCTTTAATTGCAACACTGGTACAACGGGGAGCTGAAGTGTAAATCTGATCTGTTAACTCACAGCAGTCTTTGTGTATGATCAGCCCTTAACTCAACCAGCCTGTCTTTCATATCGCCAGCACTGTTTTCCTGTGTAAAATGACTTTCGTCTATCAGCATCAGAAAGCTCATTTAATATTTTACTGAGTTAGTCCAGGTGCAGAAATCATCTCCTACACACACTTCCTTCATCACGGAGGTAAGGCAGACACAAATTTGTGAATAATTATGGTTGAATAAATTATGGTTGCATATACCGCAACGAGATAACTACAGAAGCCCAATTAGTCCACTTGCGATTTCCCTGTGAGAAACCTGTTTATTTTTGGAAGCAGGATTGTGCTTCTTTCCAGAAGGTGTAAGCGTTATCTCAAAGCTGGAACTAAAACACACACTCATTGCAATGAATACCCCTCGCACTGACACAGTGATTTAGAAGCTACTAGCTAATTGAAAAGCTGACTACATTCCTGTTAAGTCCATTTAAATATGAATCACATCTTGTTCTCCAATTACCAATTAAGATATGAGGTTCTGACCTTAAGCAGAAGTCACAGCCACCCCTGGTGGCATCCCTTGATTGCTCAAGCATGATACCAATTTGTGAGTAAATTCTTGGTGAGAGAATGCAAGGTTCTCTGGGGGAAGCCTGAAGTGCCCAGGTATTAACTATTTATGAAGCAGGATGTGAAGAAAAGGGTTGCCCCGTGTGAGGAAGAGCTGTATTGTCAGAAACCAGGACGAGGGCAAGTAAGGGATGTCAGGAAATGGATACTCTGGCAAGCCTCTATGCACCAGATGGAAGCAAAGAAGAAAAAAAAACAACTGGGCTTAGAAGTATCAAGGGGACTAAAGGTTCAAACAGGCCTGCAGACCCTGATTCATCCTGCCTAACTGAACCTAAAAATCTCTGAATAGCAATCAGAGGGACGAGATAGGAGAGCACTCAAGAGGGTGAGTTGGGTCAGGACATCAGCATAGGCCCTCCAAGTCACTTTCTGGAGGTGCCTCTGCTTCTCCCTTCACTGTGAAGGACCCCTGGCTAGCTAATGCAGGTACCTTCAAATCAAATGGTGTTGAAAAGCGATACTTTCAAGAACAGCTAGATCAGTGCTTCTGTAGCAGTAATGTGCTTCATGATTACTATTGTCACAAATGATCCTACTGTAACATAGAAGGGATAGCTCAGTAACCCCACATTACAGTAATTACAATAGTAAATTGGAAAAGACAAAGGGAATCACACTTCTGTTCAGTCTAGCCATGCTGTGACAAGGCTGGATCAGCAAGGAAAAAAAATTATTATTTTTTTAAGAACAGAATAAGGTTATTTTCACCCAATTTCTTTTCATGCATAGCAGAGCCCTTTTATCCTTCATGTATAGCCCTGTCCCCCAGAGTTGTTTTCTTTTCCATACCAAAAGCCCTTTTACCTCTCACCATAAATTTGCTACACATGAAAACACTAAACTAGGTACTTAATGTGGTACTTCTCCCACAATCCCACCTGATAAGGGACAGAAAAAATGACATAAATGCAGCATTAAAACCAGCAGAAAGAGTGATTTAAAGGATCGCAGCATCCTTGTAAGTCAGTTCAACTTACCGACCAATGAATAAAAAAGCTCCTGCTTAAAAGACATTTCCCTGTCAAAGAGTGAAGGGTTTTCTTCCTCACACAACAGTTGATACTGACGGTGGATTATTCCTTCCCTCTGTGGACATCTTGTTCCCTCACTGTCAAACTTTCGTCCTCCTGCAAAGGGCAACTTCTAGCATTTTCAGCATATTTTCTACGAAACTGCATTTATTAAACCAGCTGCCTCAAGGATAAAGAAAACATCCCAGTGTCTCCTCCCTGTCCCCAAAAGGTGTGTCACCAGTTCCTACCACAGAACTAACCTGTTACCTGAAGAAATCAGCTAGCCCTAACCCTCTTAAAGAGGTAACTTATCCTGCTGCAGATCCAATTCCTATTGACGTCCCATGTCATGAACTTGTGCTGGTGGCAGAAGAGGGGACCCGAGAGGCTCCTTGAGCACACAGGATCCGTTCAGTAGGATGGAGCAGACTTCAGCGAGTTTAAGCCAGACTTTCCGAGCTTACCTGTGTCAATAAAATCGCAGACAGAAGTTCTAGCACTGCCTCTGTCCTCCTTCGTTCAAGGGAGCCGATGTCTCCCTACTATTTAAAATTCTTGATCCAGCTGTCCTTTCATTACTATCTTTGGACTGTGTTCTGTAAATTCTGTTAGGTGCTTGTTTATTCAAAACACCTACTATCTCTCTAAGCCTCCCTTTGTAACAAGCTGCTAGCTTGCTTCTCTGTTCAGCTGATTCCCATTATCTGGGCTCCCCATCATCTGAATATATTTAGTCTCACCCAAGTAGTTTTGATTATCAAGCTTCTACTACAGCCTAATTAGTGACATTTTTATTACTAATTTGTCACTCAGACACTTTCAGTCACATTAAAAATTCCTGCCAGCTTCTCTGAAATTGCTGTGCGCTTGCAGTCTTTTTCTTTTCACACAAGATCAGCTAAGCATTTTTATTTTGCTGGATCCTTGAGAGACTTTTAAAGAAACACTCAGGAAAACAGTCTCAAGTAGAAGGAGACTTCTGAGCACCACAAAAAGAATCCAGCCCAAGGAACCGATATGCAGTATTTCATCTCTTAGACATCAGTTTGAGTATCAATGAGAAAGACATAAAAACACGCAGAACCTTTACGTCCATTTGTTTCTAAAGGTATGGAAGTAGTTGAATCTGGACAGTGTGACACCTCCTCACACTCACCTTACCAGTCAGCGGTGACTCTGTGGTAGTTCCTAATAGTACTAATTTGTGGCCGGCTGCACCATGCAAGTGTCCGAGGAGCTGCAAGAGTGCACTGAAAGAAGCAGGAGGGGTGAAGCTGGACACGGTGAAAGTCTAGCAAACTCTACCTGAAACTCATCCCCACGCATCTGGAGACAATACAGACATCAGAAAAAAAAATGCTGCGTGTTTGTATCTCTCTCTTGATCTCTCCATAGCACGTCTGTCCTTTCAGCTGAATGGAAGATGAGGTTTATACCCATATGTTCTGGAAAGGAACGCATTGCTCAGGCTGACCAAACTCAGGCCATATCACCGCACCTGCCTTCACCAAGCTCTGAATTCCAGAGCTAATATCAACTACCAGGTTTAAAGCCAAGGTGCAAACCTTCCAGAACAATGCACACTGATGAAGGGAGACAATTTCTGGAGTCATGGTAGAACTAAAAATGGTATTTCAAACTGCTAACTCAATATTACGCTTTCTTCAAACAAAATCTGTCCTGGAGTTCAGAATGCAGCCGTACACCCCTTATAAAGGGTTAATAAACAATGGTAACATGCATCTTATAGGCACAAGCAGTATGTTTTATAACTGTTAATTACATAGATAGCTGCTATTATAAATAGTTCTGAAGCAATCCATTAACCAGATGGCTTTTACAAATCAGAATTTATCACTCTTTTATGAGCTACTTATAAAAAATGTAACTTTCAGATAAAGAATGTGAAACAGCTGAAGCAGTTGTCCATATCTGTTTTCCATTATAGCATCTTTGAGGGTAGGGAATGAAGAAAGTGCCTTATTAACTCTGTAAAGACAGCTCATCCTATGAAAACTTCTCCCTTCTTTTTCTGCGGAAGGGCAGCCCTTGCTTAGACATCCACTTCACTGGAGCGAGATGAGGTCTATTAGCAAAGGCAGTGAAGGCAGTAGAGGATAAGACTTCTCCTTTCTGAAACTCTGACCAAAGTCAAGGAAACAACTACTGGTGACATGAGTAGGATTAGGACTTCTGTCTTAAGTGCCTATGGCTGCACATAAAGGATAATGATGGAAACCATCTGAATAAGTGTGTTGGTATTATACATGAGTTTGCTTATTACTTCCTCGTGAATCTGCTGAAAAGCATTAAGATTCTGAGCAAGACAAGTGTAATTTATTTGCAGCTGAAGCCACCAATATTTGTTCAAATTTCTGAAGATGTTACATTAGAGATTTTGACAAGTGTGGCAGTCTGCGCTTTCAGCAGCTGTCCTCTACACAGGAGCATAGGAGAGGGTTAACGTTCAAATGTGTCAATAAAATCCATCTCAAGTCTTATGCCCTAAATAATATCAGTGGGCAATGAACTGGAATTCACACTCATTTGTAACTTTAATAGATTAAACTCCAACAGAGAGTTGGCAGATAAAAAAAGTTGAGATCGAAAAACAGTTGCTAACATTTCGGATTCATTTTACTGCATCCCTCCAAAGAATACTTTTCCAAGGAAAGCGTTACTTGGGAAAGTGTTGCTGTTTGGGGGTTGTCGGCCTGAGCTTTTTTGTTAAAACCTAAGACTTTGCTATCTTGTAGGTTTGTGATTTATTCTCTTACACAAACTGACATCCAGAATGGTATGCCAGCTCATCACCTACAGTCCATCATACTTTAAGGAGAAAGGCACTGAGTGAAGATTTAATGAAGTCACAGAAAAGCTAACCAATGGTTTCAACACTTTACAGCGTTTTGCCAACAAGAGCACAAAGAGATTTATCCACCTTTACTCTCTAAACATTAATAAATCATACAAAAAAAGAAGACAACAGCATTTGGTGTGCATTGCCACACAGCCATGCACAACCTTCACAGCTGCTTTTGGCCTCTTGCCTTATCATACTCAAAGTCTCCATGTAAGTCTTGAAAGCATTAACTGTGATGAGCGTCATTGCTTGAATAGTTCTCAACAACCACCATGCACAAAAAGACGACTTGCTCTGTATCACATCTTAGCGTAACAGGATCTTCTCCCAACTTTCATTTGTAAATAAGGAAAAGAAAGCCTGGGAATCTCAGTCAGATGGACACATACTTTCACATGATTTGGGTAAGATTTTCCAAAGAACCAAAGGGGATGAAACTCGCCAGTTTTAAATGCCACAGCTTCTCCAGGCTACTTTGAAAAGCATTCCCTATGCTTATTTATGTTTGGGTATATTACTACTTCAATGTTTCCCTTGGAATGCCTAAATATGCCATATAGTCCGTGTAAAAATACAGTGTGTCAATTTTCCCACTCAGCTTCTCTCTCAGCTGCTTCTAGTGTGGATGCAGAATGCCTTTTCTAAACAAAACAAAACTGTGCTACAGCACTACCAATAAACTAAAACAACATTCTGAAAAAACAGTTGTCTTAATCCAAGTAAATGAATGGTTGCTTCTCAGTCCCTGATGAACCCAGGAACAACTCGTTTATTTCAGCACTATATTTCAAATACCGAATAAACTGGAAGATATCCCAGCAATGGTTTAACATTCACGTCATCACAGTATTGGTTGCTCAGAACACACCCGTTTGAAACTTGGCTGTGGTGCCAGATGCTCCTTTCTGCTGTTTCTGTCAGTATCTGGAAACATTTCACTTCAGAAATGTCACAGACGGGGGATGTACTTGCAGTATGATTCCAAACACAATTCTGATTCTGGTAGTGGTTTCCAAACTAAAAGTCAGGTATGATGTGAGAACCAGAAACACTTCTAAATACAGAAAAAAACTCTTAAATGACCCTCTATAGAAACATGTGGCGAGAGAATCACTCACCCATGTTTGGACAGAGAGGAAAAGTTCTTCCACAGAGATATCGGGGAAGGACTCACTGCCCTGATGCAAATCTGTCTGTGTCCCACTTTCATATCCTACTTTTTCTAGATTCCCTGGGCAAGATCAATAGCTCCTAAGTTAGCGTAGAAAAAGAAATCACTGCAACTCCCAAGAGAGCAGAGACTGAAATGACTTCTGACCTCTTCACACAGAGGAAAAGTGAAAAAGGGAAATGCACTTGGTTTCCCGAACCGAAGCTCAAAAATCTCCAGCCTGTATCAGAGTGGTTTTTTGTCTCTAATCAGAGCATTATTTCTTACCATTCTCTGTAATTCTGACGACTTCAGCATGAAATCACCAAATCTACTGATATCCACTGCCTAGCAGTGCATAACACACACTCCTACCTCCCACCTGAACGTTTGCAGTGGTCTTGTAGTCTCAGTAAGAAAAAAGGAACATCCACACAAGTTCCTCTTTTACAAGCTCAACAACTGTGTCTATGAATGAAGAAAAACACATCATTAAGCTGGAGTTGCTTCAATCAACCACACTAATTCATAGGGAATAGTGATATTTGTCTATTATAATACAAAGTATCACAAGGAAACTAGGAATAAGAAGATTAGCGGGTTTAAAAACACCCCCAAACCATTCCAAACCAAATCCTTTATAGTTTCTTTTTAGCAGTGCATTCAGTTTGCAGGCAATGATTGTGCCATTCTTCTGGAGCTGGAAATGAGCTGGATACTTCTTTGCTACAGTCAAACGTGACACATAAATATAAATCAAATTTGTTGCCCCAAAGTGTCTTCAAAATCGTTTTTCCCCAAGCTTTTACGGCTAGTGAGATGGGTTATCAACTATAGCATCCTGCACTGCCTTGATAAAGAAATTAGACAATGTGATGCTACTGCATCAGCAGAGACAAAGGTTCAACGTGCAATTACTCATGTTATTTTAAGCAGTCCCAGAAGGGATAAGACAGCACACTTACCCCTCCCCCCCCCAAAAAAAAATAAAAAAAAATTGCTGACTTATATCAAACTTCAACAAATTTTGCACACTTCTAAATTTAATATCAAAATGAGAACAGCAGTGGCATGCACTTGCAATATAAGAGAAACCTCTTTTAGTAAAGATTTATTAAGCTAATAACACTAGAGCCTACCTATTGTCCTGCATATTTTGAAAAAAGACACTGCATATGTATATTTAAATTGCCAGAGATGAACAGTGGGTCACAAACAAAACTTAAAATGTTGAACTGCGTCAGCCAAATTGATAGTGCATTTATTATTTCTACACTTTCTTATACATTTTTGCATAGTCATTTCTGCTGCAAAAGCATTTCTAGAAGGTGAATACAAAGGCTATCAAGCACTATAATCACTGAATGAAATATGACTGATGCATTAATGCTCACTCAAATCTATAGATCTAAAGAAAAAGCAATAAAATTAAATGCATGATTTAGAAGTAAGCTTAAATAGTAAACTGATCCTAAATTCACTGAGGAAAGCAAACTTCACAAATCACTGCCAAGAGCACTGGCAATCTCCCTCCCAGACAAAAGGTCGACTTCAGATGCCTTGTTAATATGTATCTGGGTTTTACAAAGTTCTAATGAGAGTGTTGCTCTATGACAAAGGTGCATAGGCCTACAAAAAAGAGGCGGTCAAGGAAAACGACAACCAAGGCACGTTCAAAATTAGATGACAGCTTTGCAGTCTCCAGGGTCTTAACCTCATTGTCCTTCCCCTGTTGCTAAATAGAAAAGGAAGGCTTGAGATGGGTAGTGGGAAAGACTTGAGGTAGAAGACAGATAACACAGACTAAATAAAATTCACAAAAATTCACTTGCCTCTTGTTTTTGCAGTAAGCTGGCCAAGGAAGCAGAAGAGAAAATAACCTCACATCTGGGCTGCTATTCAGCCCTCCCCACCTCCTCAATTTTAGGTACCTGGCAGATACATCTAAATTTCTGTGGAGAGCCAGAAGAAAATTCAGTCCACTGACTAAAAGGAAAACACTGGCACTGAAATTAAAAAAAAAAAAAAAAAAAAAAAAAAAAAAGAAACTCCAGCTAAATGTCACAAACTAAATGAGATATAACTGGGGGACACAGTGAATTACTACTTAAGCAAAACGGGAAGTGCAACTTGAAACCTTGTCAGTGTGACATTTAGTGGACATTTGCTGCACCTCATCCACCTCTTACGCTTTCTCCTCTCTTTCAGGAAGCAGAGGGAAAGACAGATTCACACACAAAAAAAGAGGGGGGAGACTGTGGCAAACAGTTGCTAATATCACAGTTATTTATATGATGGCAACACCAAGGACAACGCATAGACAAATTGGAGGAACCAGTCTGCTTCCATAGTATGTTGATATTTGCAGGAATTAAAATTGGTTGTAATCCCTCTTTGCCTGACCTAATCTTATTTCCTAAAAAGTATGGATTATACAGTTATGTTCTACGTACTCGAGCACATTCCTCTCCATCTCTCTCTGCCTATGTCTCTGCTCACTCACCTTTCTCCCCATAACTTTTGAAACATTTATCCAACTTCAAAAAACAAACTAAGGAGCACAGACTCCAAGATACAAATTTCCTTTGAGTATGAAAACCAGACAGGTAAGTAGAGTGAACCAAACCAGACAGTTCTGTAAGATATTCAGAGGGTTCAACGGGCTCAAAGTTCTTGGTGAGACTACTAGTCCTGACAGAAGCTTCCTCCGACGGCCTTTCGTGCAATTTAAATACATGTTTTGATACAGCATAACAGCCTTGCATAAATTTCTCAAAATGATTACATAGCTCAGCTAAACAGAGTTGACACATGATCTGTGCCACACTCAGGTTAACTCATTTGGCAATGCCCATATGTTGTGACTTCTTGAGGACATTTTGCCGATATTAATCACTTTCTCCAGAAACCTCATTAAAAAAGAAAACACATTCCAGATCTGTAATTACTTCACATCTTTCTAGCAGTGAAAAGGTCTAAGCCTAAATAACCACAGAGAGTCCTCTGAATGCAGCATCTGTCACAGAGGATAGAATTTTCCACACCTTGTGAAATGAACACCAACTCCATCATTTGCCTCATTATCATATGGTAAGAATAGGAACAACGTTTACTTAAACTGGGATAGGAAAAAATAACTATGAAAACTCGAGCAACATAAGTTCAATACTTCTTCTATGATGTAGGCCTATCTAGAAATTTTTTCTCCTGACTTGAAAATTCTTAAATTTGTAGATATTGCAGATTGAGAGAATATACTGCCCTGCTGCTTTTGTACGGGTTTGTTCGCAGTCATGATCTGCCTGAAGAGTAAGGGATTTTATATTTATCCTCCTAGGAACAGAAGGTATAATTCTCATTCCCTTTATCTTGGATTAGTTGTCAAGACAGTAAGTGGACTGTTCAAACATTCACTGTTTTCAGTAGTTTTAAATCAAGATGAAATATAGGCCAAGCTGTTAAGAAGTGCTGCTTGACTGCATGCCTCCGTTGCTCATCTTCTCTCCCAGTCCTGGGAAGGCTGGGATGTATTTTAGAGGGGGAGTCACAGTCCCATTAAAGCCAGAGCTCATTTAAGATGTCAGTTTGGCCAATCAAAACCAAAAGATCATCAAAATCTCTTTCTTTTGGAAGGATCTATGGATCTATGAAAGGATCTTTGGATTCTATGACAGCATGACTGGCTGGATGGATGAGGGGAGAGCAGTGGATGTTGTCTACCTTGACTTTAGCAAGGTTTTTGACACAGTCTCCCATAACATCTTCATAGGTAAACTTAGGAAGCATGGGTTAGATGAGTAGACAGTGAGGTGAACTGAGACTTGGCTGAATGGCACACCTCTGAAGGTTGTGATCAGCGGTGCAGAGTCCAGTTGGAGACCTGTAACTAGTGGTGCTCCCCAGGTGTCAGTACCAGGTCCAATCTTGTTCAACATATTCATCAACGACCTGGATGAGGGGACAGAGTGTACCCTCACCAAGTTTGCTGATGACCCAAAACTGGGAGGAGTGGCTGACTTAACAGAAGGCTGTGCTGCCATTCAGCAAGACCTGGGCAGGCTAGAGCGCTGGGCAGAGAGGAACCTAATGAAGTTCAACAAGGGCAAGTGTAAGGTCCTGCACCTAGGGAGTAATAACAGATACAGATTAGGGCTTGACCTGCTGGAAGGCAGCTCTGCAAAGACCACCTGGGAGTCCTGGTGGACAAGAAGTTGACCATGAGGCAATAATGTGCCCTTGTGGCCAAACAGGCCAATGGTATCATGAGGTGCATTAAAAAGACCATGGCCAGCAGGTCAGGGAGGTCATCCTCCCCCTCTACTCTACCCTGGTAAGGCCACATCTGGAATACTGCGTCCAGTTCTGGGCTCCCCAGTTCAAGAAAGACAAGGAACTAGTGGAGAGAGTCCAGCAGAAGGCTACGAAGATGATCAGGGGACTGGAACATCTTTCTTATGAGGAAAGGCTGAGAGACCTGGGTCTGTTTAGCCTGGAGAAGGGAAGACTGAGAGGGGATCTTATCAATGCTTATAAATATCTAAAGGACGGGTGTTAAGAGGATGGGGCCAGCCTCTTTTCAGTGGTGCCCCACAACAGGACAAGGGACAACGGGCACAAACTGAAACACAGGAAACTCCACGTGAACATGAGGAAAAACTTTACTTTGAGGGTGACAGAGCACTGGAACAGGCTGCTGCCCAGAGAGGTTGTAGAGTCTCCTTCTCTGGAGATATTCAAAACCCACTTGGAGACAATCCTGTGCAACCTGCTGTAGGTGAACCTGCTTTGGCAGGGGGGTTGGACTAGATGATCTCCAGAGGTCCCTTCCAACACCTACCACTCTGATTCTGTGCTGTAGGCCAGATATTGCACTTACAGTGCTTTTGCTTTGTAACTCAGCGGACTTCAATGCAGTTTTGCCTACCTTAACCCTGTATTAAACGAGTTGTGTTATTTTGTGGAACCATATCTTTTCACAGGCTAAATAAATTATTCAAAATTCTTTGTAAAAATCTTAAGTTCATTACTGAAGTGCAGAATTGGCATAGCCCCAAATTAATTTTAAATGACTGTGACAACATGTTACAAATGTGTGCTCCTTCTTAAGCCTCTAGTGCTGCCCAACAGAGCAGTCCAGACGCACTCTGAGCCTCTCCAGTTCTTTAACTTCAAAATATTTGCAAAGTCTAGTCAGTCCCTCTTTCTCCATTCCTCTGGGAATGAAACACATTTCAAGCATGATGTTCTAGACTTTACCATCTAGTCTAACCTGACTATTGATTATTCATAGCTTATTACATCTCACAAACATCAAGCTACTACTATTGACTACTGGAAGCTAGGAGCTAATGCAAAGTGCTTGATGCAGGCAGCTTAACAAAGGCTGAAAGACAAGTGTCTGTTCAGAAATTGCTGAACAACTTATACTGCCAGAAACGGAAGCCCCAAAGAGCCAGACCCTGCAATCCGAACTCAAGCAGCAAGGGTTTGAAGTTCAAAGGAGCTGGGATTTTTAAAAAGAAATTCCAACAGAATAATATTCATACTCTACAGCATGAACTACTTCAATGCTAATGCAGCTTACACTGAACCAACGATCATTCTTGTGGTGCTCACAATACCTTATCCAGGACATTGAGTTAATGTTAAACTTTGTTTCAGTGAAAAGAGGAGCAGGCCCTCTCTAAAGCAAGATTTTTATGAAGGTCTGAGCCAAATTAATTCAAAGTAACTGAAGGAATATTGACATCAAGAGCCTTTACATCAAGCTCCTAGTCATAAAGCTTCCAACAATGGAAGATGATAATAAAACACTTCTAAAAATTATGGGTTGTCCCTGCTATTTCTGAGGTCAATGGAATGTTCCAGAATGAGAAACCTATGACAAATTTTTCTTTCTGCTCCAATGTGATTCACTGTCAATGACACTGAAGTCAGGCTGCTGTATGTCACCAGGTATCCTCAGTGTATTAGACAAAGAATTGTTAACTTGTGAGAGAAAAGGTGTTAATAGCCACAATACTCGTGCTATTTATATGTGCTAAGTTTTTGGCTGCTGTAAAAAAGTGAAACTGAATCAGAGTTGACAGAGCTTCATCCATTTACATAAGCAAATCTTTGGTGCAAACAGAAATGAACAAGATAAAAACCCCAACCCATACCCCAAAGTTCTAACATGTAACTGTTCAACTAATATGGATGTTTAACAGCTGAACATCCATGCTCTATCCCATATATTAACATGTTTAGGGCAGAGGAAAAAAAAATAAAATTCAGAAAATCCTCAAATCATTCTTAGAATTTGTCATGCTCAGATAATGTAAGTATAACTAACACCATGCATAGCTCCTTTGGGTCATCCCAGCAAGATGCAGTTCGTACCAAATCCAGCAAAGTACCTGACCACTTACTTTTGGTATGTCAAGCATAAGAATGATCCCTGCTTAACTGTTATCACTTTCGTATCAATAAGAACTATTTTCTTCTTACTCAAACTCCTTGTGTCTCTGGCTAGGTACATAAAGTGAGGACCCAGTCCTCCATTAACTCTTGAAAAGCTCTGGTCTTTGCCTAAGAATAAACACCCCCATGATCCCAAACTCAAACAAAACACATGTGCGTACATATCACACAGAAAACATTCTAAATAACCTAACACCAAAATACATTAAAGAAGCTTAGAAGTAGTGAAACTACAGAAGACAACTAAGAAAAACAGAAAGATGACAGAGAAAGCTGTCTTTGACACCTTTGACACAAGTCCATCAATCATTTTAGAACTTCTATGGTATGTGACGTGACAAGCTATTTAACCAGTTACACATTATAAAAACATCTCCCTACACTGTTTTCCAGTGTAAATCCATGTAGTATTTTTAGTATTATATTTATGTACTGCCTAACAAACAGCCTACCTGTGCAAAAGAACAGAGATAATGAGTAGAGCCGAGCAGAAAAGTTAACTATTTTCTGACTTACATTAAAGTTCAATTTTAATACTTGATAATACGGGTGAGCACAGTATGTAGATCATTTAGATGAGAAAACCAGCAATCCAACATCCATGTTCTCAAACTACTGATGTCCTTTCAGGCACTGAAGACAGTGAAGGATGCACACTCCATCTACCAAGTAGCCAATAAATACTAGCATAGGCTTGACATTACAGAAGAGAAACTGTTCAGTGGCTGAGTTGTTCATTATTACAGTCATAGTAATAAAGTAATCAAAAGTTTTAATATTAAAAGGCTGGAAACATAACTAGATTTAGGTAAATTAAAAAAAGGAAATCCACTTTTAAAAAGCAGTCAGCATTTGAAATAAACACTGGACCAAGATTAATGGTGAGGTGTTTGCACCTATACAGGTTATTTAAAAAAAGTTAAAAATAAAATAATAATTAAAAAAAAAAGGTTTCTCTGCCCTAAGGCAACCCTAGAATAACAGAAAAAGGAAGACCATAAATGGTCATCATGCTTGAAATGTGTTTCATTCCCAGAGGAACGGAGAAAGAGGGACTGATTAGACTTTGCAAACTGTTGAAGTGGCTGCAAATATGCTTTGATCCAAAGGCCATCACAGCCAGTGAGAAGACCCTGACATCAGCAACCTAGATAACATCCATCTTTTACAAGACCTTACATCTTCACCCTAGTAGTGGATTCATGCTAAGCTCTAGCTGTGAAAATAATACTTTTGCCTTGTAGTGACTCCCAGAGAAACAACCTTTTTAAACACTTTTCACTGTATAGCCAGAGGCGGTGAAAATCCAAGTGTTCCCTTTACGGGATTAAGAACCTGTTCTTTTCTGTCACAGGTCTTATTTATGCTAACCCCATGCATTCACCCCTGCTCTCTGGGTTCATTCCCAGGACCATTTCTCTTGTTGAATCACTAACAAAATACGCTATTAATCGTCTTTTTTTCTATTGCCTTATGCTTCCCTTTTTGCTTGGGGTGCTCTAAAGTATCCTCCTGAGAATATTTTCCAAAACTCCTTCTTTCAGCTGTCCTCTGGGAAGCATCATGCTATATATCCTGTTACCATGATGTTATCAAAGGTTTCTATATAGCAAATCTTGTGACAACAGAACTCCCCTAACGGGATTTACATCCCAGCTCAATAGAAAAAAGCACTGTAAGAACCTCCCATCTTTTTTCTTGTGCTGTAATAATCTGTTATGCTTTTCACTAGTACTTCTAAGTAACTCTCTATTGTTCTGTTACTCTGAACTTCACCTCAGCGGGGTTTTGCTTTTCAGAGCATCACAGAGGGGAATCTTAATTACTTTTTTTTTTTTCTCTTCATTTTTCAGACAAAAATCTCAAATCCATTAAACAAACAAAAATTCTTTTTAGATCTCAGAATTTTCTGCTGCTGGATTTGCAGATAATTAAAATCAGCAAAAAAAGAATGCAGCTTAGTATGTCTCAAGTTTTATCTAAAGACCTCAATTCTATCACAGCTGCTACTACGGTGAGGGAATTTGAATTGTGCAAAAGGCCTGGAAGATCAGCTTTGTTCTCAGCTTTGCCAGTAACTACTTAAAAATCCACAAAAATCAATGAGACCTATTTTTCAAGATGTCCACACACCTAGACTACCTCTTGAGAGACCTGATTCCAAAGCAGAAAGGCACTAACAATATACATGTCACAAATGGGAGAATTTTACTATATCTCTGGAGTTTTAAGCTTAGTTTTATGAAGATAAATGTAAATCTCCAGGTCACCACTGAAAATCTGGTAGAGGTCAAGCTTATACACTGAGCCATTAGCAAAGCTTGGTCTAGAAAGATTCTCTTCCCCAAATCCCTGCTAGTGCAAACTACTGCGTGTTCTAAGATCCAGATATTACTTAGTCTCCAAGCTTGAAGCATGGTGCTAGCCAGCCCTAATCAGGGCCAGCTTTTCTTGTTCCTAAAATATGTTGTAGATCCTCTGCTCTCAAGAATACTTGAAATAACTTCTCTCACACTCCTGTAATTGAAGGACATTAACTCACTACATGCAGTCCAACAACAGGCACGCGACTGTAAAAGATTGTTTTTTAAATCTAAATTGAGTGGCACAGAACAGCCAATTTAAGTTACTAAATACAAACTAGAAATTATATTCCTGTTTTGATTCAAATGTGGAAAAGTGAACTTCATTGTTGACTTATCAGGAGTCTGATATTACTCAGGGGAGAACAGAGTAGTTTAGCTGAGGCCAGCGGTACGAGTTACTGCTAGTCTGGACGCCTGCTGGAAAGTGCAATAAAGCATACAAGTCCATGAGACATCCCAATCACCATTTTTATGAACATTTTCCTATTTATTAATAGCAGCTGCTCTAAATTCACTCAAGTTTTATACCAGCTGCCAATTCAGGGTCTAGCACAAATCTGAGATATATTACAAGTAGTTCAGCTAGAAATGAAAATAAAAGGTGAGAAAAAAGCGCAGCATATGCCAACAAGGCAAGTTCATTGCTGACAGGTAAGAGGGCAAGTGAATGGCTGTACCTAGCAATAATTCCAGAAGTGTAGGTGACTTCAACCACTGAAGACAGTGGAGGAAAAGGTATCAATCAAGGAGAAGAAAAAATGGCACCAAGAAAAGTCAGGTTATTTCCCTCCTGGTATTAAACTACAGTATCATTTTCTCTGCTCTGAGACATTCAAACTGTTCCAACTAACCTGTTACCCGAGTATATTTACCTGAGCTTTGCATTGCTGCTTGTATTTGTATCTTATTTGCCTTTATACAGAGCTCTTGGACCTCAACAGAAGACATTCAAAATATCAATCGCCAATTATATTGCAGACAAAAGCATACGGAACATAAAATGCATGGAAGCATGTGGTGTTCAAAGACAGATGACACTCAAATTCATGATACAAATTAGCACCTTTCCTTACGTGATTACCCAGGAAGAGGAGGTATTTTGTAACTCGTAGTCATCTCCAGGTGCTAACAATCCATTCATTAGCAGCATTTTCACCAAACAGTAGGCCGACCTTGACAGGAAATTGCCTCAGATTGAAGATACTATTTAAAATCCAATAGCCTGTTTGATTGTTGTAAAATTGATATTGATAGAGATGGAAACTTGAAAAAACTCAATTTATGGATAAGCAATCACAACAGATGTAGTATAAGAACATATTGTTTACATGAAGACAATCTAACACAAGTTCGGATTTGGGTATATTACACTGCTGCTGTAGAAGTCTGCTTCCTGCTGTCTCAGTATAGAGACTGCCAAAAATACAGAGCAGAAATCTCCAGGGTGAGCAACAAGATTTTCCTCTTTCTGGAGTTCCTCTATGCTTACGATATACAAAGTGTCATATATATACTATGCCTATAGAGAAGCATAATAAGGAGAGATAGCTAGACCCCAGCTTCCTTAACGGAGAGGAACGGTCCATGGAAGAGACGATTTAGGGAAATACCCGTGGAGGACAGACATTTTTGCAACCCAGACTCACAGATTTTAAACCAGAAAGGACTGATAGAATAATGTCTCCTTCCCATCTGCTTGTTCGACATTAAATATGCATCCCAGAAGTCAGGATTTAGTCACCTATTCCACAAGGATGTTGGTGGCTTATTCTAGTACATCAGCCAGAGACATTTCGTAGTATGAATGGCTAATATTTAAAGTAGTTCAACATGTTCTGTTTGATTTAAGGCTTCCACAGACAGCCTTTATTTGCAGAAAAAGATCACAATCCTTTTGAGGAAGGCATGGTGGCTAATGTATCACAACCGCTCAAGGACATGTTTTTTTACCATAAAGCACAAGTGTAATAGTCTTCCTCTTCAGCCAAGCAGGACTGCATTAACCAATCTTTTAATTCTGGAACTGCATTTATCAGTAAGCCCATGGATATAAGAACAGCCAGCTGGAGGTTAAATGGAACCTAAGGAAAAAAAACCCTATTGCAATAGTCTTTCTCCACTAGCAAACCCAAAGATGCTATTTAAGAACAAACCTGTCATTCCCAGAAATACAGCACTGATGGGAACTTCATCAGATCGCTGTAGAATGTTGCCATTTTACTCTGATTCTTGAAATAACAACGTTGTTTTTCAGAGCATAACTTCTTGCTCTTTATAGCTGTCTCTGTCAACATTTCAAGAACGGCAAGCACAATGCACAGCCATTTAGCACGCTGCCATCAAGCGAAGACATGCAGACAATTCTGGAACATTTGAGCACTACAGCTAATAAAGGCAATGTTTTCAGAAACAATTTTCAGATCCTTAATTTGAGAAAATTTTACACAGGCGATTTCTTAGCACTGTAATAACTCTTCCCCTTTCCTGGTACTTCCCTGGGGAGACATCAAAAAAAAACCAACCCAGAAGCTCTTGCGATCACTAGACATTGCTGAAATTCTTAGCATAAATAAGTCATTGAATTTCTGAGTAAAGAGATTTTAAAGAGCAGAATAAAAATCCCAGTAACTTTCTTTTACTCTCTGAAAAGCCCCTTCTGTTTTCAGCCACTAAAACCTGGGCCTCCATGCTTTTCCAACTTAAAATAGAAACAGCTTCAGACCTTCAACTCACAGTCTTTTCTGTTAAAGATATATTTACGTTTGAAACTATTTGCAATGTATCACTAGAGACTAATGTAAGCTGGAGTTTTTTCCCCTACCAATTTTTTTGGTAAACAGGATTCAAACCAGGAGCTAGAAATATCACTAGAATACAAGGACTTGAGGATGTGTGACAGGGTTAAGGTAAGGCGCTCCTGGATCCAGTCTTACAGGAGCCTCCCAGACACAAAAGCGTGCAGCTCTGAGAAAAGCAGGGCCCTGTCTCTTCCACATATTTTCCACAATTAGCATAAGGACTGTGAGGGAAGCCGTACAACTTCCACTGGTAAAAACAGCTGCAGTAACAACTACAGTCAGAGCACTTTTGATGGATTTGACTGTTCCCAGCCTTGTGATTACTCAGTGTATTCCCAACCCTTTGTATCCACCTCACCTTCCCGTATTCAGTCTCTGTATCAGCTTCACTCATCGTGAGAACTTTTTACCAAACATATTCCCCTTTACTGTCTATTCTCTTCAATTTTTCTTGCCATTTTGTTTGTCCCCTCCCTACCATACCCAACCAAATAAATCCTTCAGCAAACTACCAGTGTTTTCTGCCATATTATTCTTCATTGTGCTTTTGCATATTCCTTTGCCAGCATTTCATCCATCCCACTTTTAGGGCAGCACTACTACTGTATGACAACACAAAAAGAATGTGTTCTAGATTAGTTTACTACAGTAATGAATATAATAGCCTAAAATCACAATTGTCAATAGCTTAGAATACCTCACTGTCACTTAGCCAGCTTGTATGGTAAGAGTGGTAAAAGCTGTCCCCTGGAAGTGAAGAAATTGGATTTCAGGTGTCCTTCACAAAGCACAAGGAAGTTCATGCAAACTTGTACAGACTGAAATAGTTCTTTTCAAAGTATGTCAGTAAAAATAGATTTCATGCAAGTCTGTAATAAGACAAAGGCTAATTAGCTACAACCACTTTTTCTTGAGGTCAGGAAGAGTTACACCTGGGATATTTTAGCCTAGAATAGCCACACTTATCAATGCGATGTTTTGGGTTTGTTTTTTTGTTTTTTTTTTTTTTTTTTTAACTCAGGACGTATCACATCACACCTTCATTTTTACTTGATGCTAAAGTGACAGGGCTAATGAAACAAGTTACTCTGGTAGGACACAACCTACTTGAAAATAACACGTCTCAGCATTCTGTACTCAGTATAACACCCAAGATTGCTGTTACTTAGAGAAGTCAGTCAGTATTTTATCTTTTTTTTTTTTTCCACTCTGCATTTTTCTCTCCCTTTTCCCCCCGAAATTGTGTAGCTGGCAATATTCTGTGGATCAAGAGCCCCATTCTTTCCTTCTCACCACTCCTTTATGACATCTCAAGCATATACAGCTAGTCATCAAGCACTGTTTCTAAGGATGTTTCATTCTTCCAGAACTTCTTTCAGTTCACATACCAAAACCCCCAGGTTCTCCTAGTTCTGCAACGGTCTGTCCACAGAGACTCCTTCGGAAGCAGGATCCAGGAGGCACAAGATTGCTGACATGTACAGTAGTCCAATTGGATTGTCAGACATTGACAAAACCTTGTCCTCGATTCACTGAGGCTTACTGAAGCTAAGACGTTTTGAAGAAAAACACTTCAGGTTCACTGTGTCACCACCTTCCTCTATCACTTTACTTAGAAAATATCCATCTATTTTTGGAAGTAACCTACCAGCAAAAGTCTTACTAGCTTAAACAGGCCTTCAGCTTCTAACTTGCACAGACTCTTTGAAAAACTATCCACAGCACTAGTAATTACTTTCAGCACAGTTATGCTCAGAGGACAGGAACCCACTGAGGTAGTCTCAAGCAAGACAGTCTGTGGTCTACTCAATTCTATTCAGCTTCTTATCCCAACCCTTCACTGAAGCACTGCAGTTAAGGGCCCATGAGTGTTACAGTAAGAAGCACTCCATGCCCCAAGAGTCACCCTGCACAGGTTTGATTGCAAGAGGAAGACTTAAAATTCCAAAGGACAGACAAAAAGAGTCTGATTAACAGAACACAACATAAAAGCAACACATGCGAGGTACTACAAGACACTAAATACTGCCAATTCAGTAACTGTGCACACCTGGTTTGCGGTCCCTTTTTTAACCTCAACACTCGAAACACAGGGAAGGTGGGACAAAGAAATAAGATGAAAATACTTACCCTTCTTCCCGTCATTATTTAACATGGAGTATGTCTTTCGGTGTATGTTTTTAAATCAAAAAATACACAGAATCATATCTAGAAAATACACTTCCAGCCCTTCCACTCAGCACTTCTTGCTGCCATTTCCTGCTGATATTGCAAGTGAAAGAGAGCCCGTTTGGGGTACGATACTCATTCAGATGCTTGGAATCATCCTGTGAGAGTCTCTCCTTTTTTCACTCCTTTGCCTACAGAGGCACCTAGTTTAGGTTTACTAGAATTAAGTGATACGAATACATCCTTCCCACTTCATCCCTTACTGCAATTCCTTTTAACTGTACAGCTACCCCCCACCAGCCCTTATGCCTATGGTGACATGAAAGAGCTCTATCTGCCCCAGTCAGTTAAGAGAAATCTCTCTGCAAGGCTCCCAGCCTGGTAACAAGTTAGAGACAGTTCCTGTGGTTTGTCGGAAAGCTTCTGAAGGACTACATTTCTGCACCAGAGGAATTAATAGCTCCAAGCTTGTAAAGATTTATATATCTCCACAAAATGTCAGTAAATCTGCGGCTATCGTACCAGAGATGATGATTAGCACTGTGCACATTAAACAAAGGGGTAGTGAAATCTGATTTGCATATTTCTGACACGCACGCAAATTCCCACTGCCTTCACAACATAATATCTACATGGTTCATTTTATTTTGATTAAAATTAACACATTTCACCGATGACCTTTAAAAGCAATGCTCGCTTCCAGACTCTTAAATGCACCGTTGATCTACTACACTTTGTCAGCAAAACAATGATCATTCCTAAGATGCCTCTGAAAAGCTACAGTCTGACACAGATCAGTCCATAAAGTTCCCACTGACGTAAGCAATGCAGAGATGCAGAATTTGCATAATCAGCTCATTTGCTGCATTAAGCAACAAGGGACATATTCTGCCAATTCACACCCTCACCAGAAGGTTGCTCTACTTAAGAGGAAATCGCCACATTGCAATTCAACAGACATGAAGTACATTAGCTGGGTAGCAGCTAAGTAAACAAGCAAATGAAGATGTATGTAAGTTATTATTACCTTTGCTCCACAAACAATGGAAATGATCTTTGCTGAAAGGCTGGTTCAGAATCAGAAGGCAAAACTTCAGGTTTCCTGTAAGATAAATGTTGATTCTTATTAGCAAGAATATTGATTTTTTTCCCCTTATTTTCTTTATTTTGCTTTGGTCGTATTAATTTTAGTCCAACCACCTCAGAGCAACTCCACTAATTTATTTGCTTCTCAGGTTTCATCAGTTTCAGATAAAGAAAGTGCTGGAACTTCCTTAGACACCTTTTACTTGGTAGGATTTTGCTAAACGTTTAATTTATAAGTGACTTTTACCCACTGAAGGCCATCCTCAACAAGACCCCACATCTATACAGCTCTCTCACTTAATCTCCCACTTGCTGCTGCCACCTGGATGCAGAATTTACTGATATTAGCTTTGCCCTGGCCTCTCTTAACAGGGAAGGCTGTAGCTGACTGTGTATGAAGCTGTCTCTAATCTAGGTCCCATATTCCACTCTCTCTGGTGGATTCAGAACCTTTGCTACCATCAGTGGCTTCTGTGCCTACATTTTCGTATCACGTAGAAGCTCTAATTGTGGTAGATGCTTTACAAAGACAGAATGAAAGCCCATGCCCAAGGAGCTCAAAACCAAAGCTAGTAAAAGCAAAAGTGAACTTTAGCTTGAATTAAAAATCTCAGTGGATTTACCAGCAACTTGAACTGATCCAACAATCTCAATGGGCCCCTAAAGCCTCCTGCCCTAGCAATATGTCCATTGTGAAGGTCAATAATAAACATATAAATAGAAAAGCCTTAAAATAAAAGGATTTATGATATGGCACACTTTGGTTTCAAAGAATAAATACATAAATCTTATGATGGTTGCTTGTGCTGGGATTTGGATTATTTCACTTCCTAATTATCTTGCCAATCATATAGGAATACGAGTTTCCCCCGGAGCTTGATATCCTTAGGCAATCAGGTTAATGAAGTATTATTTGCTCACGTGAAGCCACTGTAATTGAAAAAAGAAAACCTCTATCACTAGAAAGCCTGCGGGGCTTTTAAGCAGATCCAGTACAGCAGGAGGCAGAAGGATACAGGTGAAGCTCTGGCTTAAGCCATATGATGTTACCAGGGAAAATACAGGTGGTGAAACTCCTGCTGAAGGGGCGGAAGCATCTTCAGGAGGGAGTGGGGAGGGAACAATCTTTAAAATCATGAATGGCTGCACTAATCTGCCTCTTCCCTTTTGAGTGATTTGAGGTTTCTCCACTAACCTGTTCAACGCCTCAGTTCCCTTATCTGTAAAGCAGAAGTAACAGTATTGTCCTCCTTTGTAAGTATTAAGAGAAACACTACTGAAGACCTAGATAATTTTTACTCCAGCAAAGAGTCTCCATATTTACCGCAGCTACCTTCTGCGTTGTGCTTGCAAATACTTCCCTCATGTCTTCCACTTGCATCTTTGCTGACATGGTCCATGCTTCTATTTAATTCATGTACATATAGGGGAATAAATTTACTTAGAAAATAATGGAGGGGTCAGAGGACCAAGTAAACAAAGGGGAGTGAGAAAAACCTTTGTCTATGCTTAGTCCGAACAGTTTTGCCTTGTCCTTGAACTTTGAGACAAAGGCAGAAAACAATACATTCAAACTAAGTGCCAATTTCCAGCTGCTTCACAAAATGGGACCTCGGCAGCACATATCCTAACGATGGTTAAGTGAGAAAGCCTGCCAACTCCTTCTATTAAACATAATCATCTAATGGTGCCCTCCACTGAAGACAGCCAGCAAACATCACAGGTTCTTTTACTGATACGATAATACAAATAGACACATGTGCTTTAAACCTATTCCTGCTGGTGAATCACAAAAGGGATTTCTGCATCTGTTTTAAACCCTTAAGCCATATCAGCATACAGAAACACAGTAGATTTTTAGCTTTTTTGCACAGCAGGAGGACTCTTGTTATATATTAAGATATGTTTCTGAAGCCAAGGCCTGGCTGTAGGTGTCCACATCAAGACTTCAGAGGTTGATTTTCAGAGATGACATTTCCAAGAGCTTCCAGTGAGGCCTGTAAGAACTGCTGGCTCTTACTTGTTCAGTTGTTGCAAAGAAGCACAGAGGTAGATGCTCCCAGCAAAAACAATTAGGAAGATGTGTTTTATGTGGTTTGGGTTGTGGTCGGTTTTTTTAACCACTGTTATAGGTTGAAAAAGTGGAGAAATGGAAATTGTTTTCTCCTGCTTTTAGAAAAGTGAACGTTCCAGTCATTTTGAACAACTGCAATTAATGCATAATAAAATGCTATGATTAATGCTACCAAAACGAACCTAAATGTCAATATTTTAATAGTGCTCGCTGAGTTAATACAAAGCTGCACAAAGGGCTCAGTCGTCGGTAGATGTAAAACAGTAATAAAATTGGGCTGCAATAATTTACAACTATTGCCCTAAAAACTATTAATAAATTGGGACTTCTGATGGCAAAGACCACGTCAACGGACAGAATATGCAACATCCATCACTCTGAGAAAAACTGATGAGAGCTCACTGAGCCACTGCTCCAAGCACTCTACTGGCTATTCGTTTGAAAACAAATCTACTTCAAGGCCATTTATCTTTAAAAGCCCTTAACAAATTAGGAAGCATCCATCTCCTGGACTGTCTGCCCGTCCATTTTTCACAAAGATAATTAGCACCCTGACCCAACCATTAACAAAATTGTGCTCTGTTTGGACTAATGGGAAAGAGAACTCTGTAAGCAAGAATTCAGCAGCAAAAATATGGATATCTACACTAAAGAAGCTTTTGTTGGAGGCAGAACAAGTTGGTCTCTTGCATAGTTTCTTCCATTTTTAGAAGAATTTTCTCTTGCATTATGTACTTTTCTTGCAGCTTTTGCAGATGGAGCAAATTCAGCCATCTGCAGCACAACCAGAAAAGGATAAATTCCTCCATACAAAACCTCTAGCTTATTCTTGATGTTTACATCAACAGAGAATGAATGGAGCCAAGTCCCACAATGTAAGTCCTCTTGTAGAGGAATTAGCCGTGCAGTAAGGCCTAACATCTACAGGACAGGAGGACAGAAGGATGACTAGAGGAAATTTTCACTTGCATTTAGGGAACCAAATTTGTTCATCTACAGCCTTACCCCCTTGTTTTCCTATTTGCTGCTATAAACCTTGCAGTCTTGCAGGTATAACTTACAGATGTGTGTATCAACAGGTGCACAACTACATCAACAGCCAGTTATATACAAAAATTTAATAAAAAAAAAATCATTTAGTGGACCTGGAAAATTCCCAGTCTTTGGATAAAGCTGGATCATTTTAATCCTGATGGAATGGACAGAGAACCATTTCCTTACTTTCCTAGGTTACAAGTCAATCAACAATCCCTACAAGTCGCACTGGGACCATCACTGAATAACCTCATCCTTTCCGAAAAGCTTTTCCTTCCTCTGCTTTCCAACTTTTATTTAGCTGAACTTGTTTGATGAAGCATGGTTGCTTAGAAAGGACTTTAATCAAAGGTGTTGTGAACATCTCTTGTCAGCCTACCCAATGCCTTTTTACCCCATTTTAACTCACTCAAAAGAATTCCAATATATTTTAGAGCATGCATTTGCTATTCTAAAAGCCTTCTTGGCTTCTTCCTGTCATATTATACTCATCTAGCTATTCTATAAATATTTATAATATCGTTATGCATTTTTTTTATTGATTTCCCCTTGTCACATGCCAGTCTTCGGGCTGTATGTCTGTCACAAAGCATATGCAAAAGGCATATATATTTGTAAAGACAACCTTTTCTCCGGTAGCCAATAAAATAATATCACAGAATTATAGAATGGTTTAGGTTGGAAGGGACCTTGAAGATCATTGAGTTCCAACACCCCTGCCATAGGCAGGGACACCTCCCACTAGACCAGGTTGCCCAAGACCTCATCCAGCCTGGCCTTGAACACCTCCAGGGATGGGGCATCCACAACTTCTCTGGGCAAACTCTTCCAGTGCCTCACCACCCTCAAAGTGAAAGTTTTCTTTCTAATATTTAATCTAAACCTACCCTCTTCCAGTTTAAAACCATTCGCCCTCATCCTATCACTACGTGCCCTTGTAAAAAGTCCTTCCTCAGCTCTCCTGTAGGCCCCCTTTAGGTACTGGAAGACCGCAATAAGGTCTCCCCGGCGCCTTCTCTTCTCCAGGCTGAACAACCCCAACTCTCTCAGCCTGTCCTCATAGGAGAGGTGCTCCAGCCCTCGGATCATCTTTGTGGCCCTCCTCTAGACCCGCTCCAACAGGTCCACGTCCTTCCTATGTTGGGGGCTCCAGAGCTGGATGCAGTACTCCAGGTGGGGTCTCACCAGAGTAGAGCAGAGGGGCAGAATCGCCTCCCTTGACCTGCTGGCCACGCTTCTGATGCAGCCCAGGATACAGTTGGCCTTCTGGGCTGTGATCACACATTGCTGGCTCATGTTGAGCTTCTTGTCAATCATCGCACCCAGGTCCTTCTGCTCAGGGCTGCTCTCCAGCCATTCCCGGCCGAGCCTGTATTTGTGCTTGGGATTGCACCGACCCAGATGTAGGGTCTTACACTTGGCCTTGTTGAACTTCATGAGGTTTGCATGGGCCCACCTCTCCAGCCTGTCCAGGTCTCTCTGGATGGCATCCCTCCCCTCCAGCGTGTCTACCTCGCCACACAGCTTGGTATGATCGGCAAACTTGCCCCTTCTTTGTTTCCTTTCAGTGTTAAAATATTATCGCTAGAACTTATTCTGCAGACTATGAGGTTCCTGGCTATTGAATTTTCTGAGGGGACAAAAAGCTTTCATTGCTTCAAACAAGAAGGCCTTTTGGAAAGATCACTGCTATTCCCAGCCTCTGTGAAATGATGTAAGCAGTAACACGATGTAAGGCGGGATACACTGTGCTAACAAAGTATGACTCCAAAGTCGGAGCTTCAACCACAGAAAGGGGCTTCCCCTTAGTAATTGATGTTTTGGTTTGTTGTTTGGTATTCGTGTTTTACTACTTGCCTGAAGAGGAGCCACTCCTTTCCTTTCCAAAGACCTATCAAGCATCTTCCACAAAGAGACAGGTTTAGTACAGAGGAAGAAGGAAGAAAGAGGCAGGTAGCATGGGGGCAGAGGGATTTTACCCTTAGTAAGGTATCTCATTAATTTAATCTAGAAACTTGAAAGTTGGGAGATGGTTATAAATTTTGAGAAAATTTCTGTGCTGGTAAAATGCAACTAGATGTCTGAGGTGCTAACAGAGAACCCTTGAAAGCATAATGCAGAGATTTGCGTTACACATTCCTGATCATATAGGTGGGAGTCCAAATATACAATGAGCTTAAAAGAGAGAAAAACTCTGAATGATCCCACTGAAAATTTCCTCCTGCTCACATCGCTGCTTTCACATCAGTCTACTTTCTGGGATTTAAAAAGAAAAAAAAAAAAAACAAACAAAAAACCAACCTGCTTCACAGATTAATTTTTTAAATGAACAGCCACTGCCTACTTAAATGTCAGAGTATGTGGGAAGGGACAAGGCATTTTTTCACAATTCTAAAAAACAGTGACACTGATAAAAGACAGCAGAGCAACAGTCTGGGGCGACTCTTCACATGGCAGTTGAAGTTTCTTCTGCTGCAGAAGAATTAGCATTGAAATTGTGGTTCTAAGAATGCCACATAAGTTCTATTTAGTGGGCCGTGATCACAATAAACCCTGAAGAAAGCAGTTCATGAAACCAGCAAACACAACAAAATACTTTTCATGCAGAACTACAATGAAGATAGATAAGGCTATTCCTACAGATCACCAAAGCAAAATTACTGAAGCAACTTGCTACGTTGTTGGTTTGGGGTTTGGTGTTGGTTTTTTGTTTGTTTGTGGTTTTTAATGAATACATTAAACTGTTTACAATCTACCAAAAATTCAGAAAATATCAGGTTTTACTTTAAGAATTTTCTGTGCACTGTGTGGCCTGCAAAACTTGGCTCCTGTCTAGTGCTAAGCATTACCGAGTCAAACAAAAGCTGGAATGGGAACGTGTGCTACTGGTGAAGCAGGTGTCACACAGGATCATTAACAAGTGAGCTTCTAAAGCAATGAATTATGACATCAAGAAAAATAATTCATTGTAATGAATTGGAGTGGACAATTTTAACAAACACTTAAGGAAAAAGGGTTTTAATCCAGGTATTTCTTAAATTAGGAACACGGCTATTTAAATAATACTAGTCTGTTAAAGTAGCTCACATTCTTGCTTAAATAAAGGCTCATGTAGAACAACGCCATTGATTGCACCTGAAGTATTCTGGTTTTACATCAGTGAAAGAGAAAGGCCCTAAAATAGTATCTTTTGCTGCCTCCAAGGGCAGAAATTTATTGTAGCATTGAATACACAGAAAGGAAACATATTCTAACTGCTTGCTACAACCTCAGAAAGCTTCTTGGTAAAACGGTTTTCATTTTGTTGTATTAGTTGTAGCACCACAATTAGCTTTTTCTTTGATATTCATCAGCATTTTTAGTGCAGACCTAATGGGCTCTTTGTTCCACCTATCATTTGGGGGGGGGGCGGGGGGGGGAAATCCAAAACAATGAATCAGGGTTTCCACTAAACAAATGACAATATATTGCCTTTTCTTTTTTTTTTTTAACCTTGTGTTTCAGAAAAAAAAACAGACACTCAGCACATACACAGATATTACCTAAGCAGAGAGAATGTGGTATTTTAAAACTAAAATAAATGAGTTTGGGGGATCAGCACCAAATCTGCGTAATTTTCTGCCAGGTGAGCACCTGTCCCCAAGTGTTAAGTCCAACACGGATGTTCTGGGAAGAACTACTTGCCAGCTTATTGAAATGGACCCTTTAATTCACGGCTTATTCTAAGAGCTACCATCCACTTCCCAAAAATATTAAACTGGAACAGCCTCCACATCATAACTGAAGTAAGTTACTGTTTAATTAGACAAAAACTAAGGAGAATGAGTCCATCAGACTATGGAGCATGCCCTGTTCCCTGAAAGGGTTTCTTGACTGTAGTTTTCTTTGTTTTTTCTTTTTTAGACATTGAAACAACATCACCTGTAGTTTCCTACCTGACACACAGATGCAGTTCCTAATAGGCAATTTACTTGCTGATTTAGTAATTATTCTTGAAAGCTGACTTCTGCCTCACAAGACAAGATGCTGGTTTTAACGATGAATGGCTTTGGCAACACCCTGACTATGAGCACTACCTATGTCTACATTAGCAAGTAGCATGGCACAATAAAACCAGTTCTATAGAGCAAAACTGTTGATGCTGAAGGTATGTTACTCACACTATACACGTTTTGGGAAGAAGTGAGGGAGGAAGGCTACTCCAAGTTAGGTCTAGTCCTGGTCCTGTAGACTAAATGCCCATTAGCAGTAGGAGAGCATCATGTGCACTCATGCAACACATTTTCAGTTTCATCCAAAAGGAATTTAGCTTACACATTCCAAAAGCACTCTTCAATGTAAAGCAAAGCACAATAAATAGGCAGGATCCAGACACTTGCTTTGAAAGTATATTTTTGATCCAAAATAAAATGCTAACGTAAATATACTAATAGTCACATGGCTTTTGGCTTAACAAAAATTTTTTTAAACAAAGTCTTCACCAAACTAAGATGACTAATGCCACAAGATCAGCTTAATTTAAATGAGCAACAGATTTTTGTAATCTTATACTCATCAAAATTTGGCTCTAACTTTAGATTGTTATACTTACAAGGCAACCGACACTTGTACCTGTTGTGTAGGGAAAGTTGGGGGGAGTGTTAACCCAAAACTTGAGTTTACCTGCACTATAAATTCCCAGGAAAGCACTTAACATTGAATCCTAAGGTACTACTTTTTAAGGTTACCTTTCAGAATAAAACCTCACTTTGCACTGAACAAATAGTGCACCTTATACAAAAATGCTCCTCATTCCGCTGTTCTCTTTCTTGAACCAAGTTTTGCCCCAGCAGCGCTTCCCTTCACCGGGAAACCCAGTGTGATACCAGGGAATCCAAAAAGCATCATTTCGAACTTATGCAGCCTAAATCAACACTCTGAAATGTAAATGCTTCATGTTTAAAAAGTTCACAACTCCTTCAGAACTGCTACTTTGAAAATGGAAAAACTTCTTTCAAGTCAGTCAGTAAAATCCACTCCCTACGTCTGTGCTCTTGCTAACAAGGTAGTTGTCAGCTTTAATTCAGAGAAACAGTTAAGCTTGGACTATTGTATTAATTATAGCCACTACTTACAAAACATTGTGTAGCTGCATTTTACCACGTTGAATCCCAAGCCTCCAAACAAGCCATTTAATTTTCCTTGTAAGAGTGACAACTCCAATAATAAACCAGCACAAATTATGCAAGAGGATCACAGACCTTACATGTTCTCAAACTTATTGAATGAATAAATCAAATATGCATACCCAGCTGCTTTTCGTGCAAATACAGTGTTATCCCTGTCAAGGCATTTTAGTGTTAATTTTTTCATGTAAGTTGTATTGATTTTTAAATATTTTACAGCTCTTAATTCTCCAGGCAAATTCCAGCAAGAGGACTAGGAAGAAAAGGGGATTTGTGCAAACAGTCTTATTGAAAAGCTGCAATGTGGTACTCTCTGGAGAGCCCTCTACAAGAACTTATGTGGATGAATTCAAAGCAACTAATTTTTCACAACAAGTCACCAACACAGCCATGCACATGGGATAACCCACCCACATTATTGACCACTGCTGCTCCTAGAAGGGTGCTACGCCTTGCAATGAAAACTTGTCAATTAATTCTGGTGCTCCTTTGGAGATTGTGAGGGCTGCATTTTTCATCTCACTATGAGATGGGACACTTCTTTTCATACAAATTCCTATAGTCCCTAGCTGCATTTCTCGGTGCTTAGGACTTCTGCTCTTAATGCGTCAAACACCTCAGTCTGGTCAAGCAGAATAAGATCACACAGTTCCCAACAGTGAATCTTCAGTTTTAGATAACTTGTCCAGCATCACAAAGAAACTTCATGGCAGGATTCAACTCCCCAGGGCAACATTCAACTGAACTGGATCATGAGAACTGTCTACTGAAATATAAATCATAACAATCACACTTCTTACTATTTATATGCATGGAAGTAATGCTTGTGCCCCATTGCCAACTCTCATTTGAAAATAAACCCATCAGAGTAACCAGTCACTTCAGGGAGGTAGCAAGGTACATCAACCCTAACAGGCTCTTGGAGAGACACATTGACACGTCCATCATTTGCTACTGCAAGGCCTTTGGCTTGGTTTACCTCAATCCCTTGTCTCCAGAAATGTTGCTGGACCATCCACTCATCATCCTGCACTTTGTGCAAACAGGACTTTCATTTCAACCTGACCACAACAAAGTTCAGAATTAGCTGGAAGAAGCAGTGTTTTTTTAGCTGAAATTGTTATCCTCTTCCAGTTTTCAAGACTACTGGTTGGACTCAAATTGTCTAGCGATCCCAAAAAGAAAGAGATTTCTGATATAGGCACAGATAGTAAGGGTCCAGGAGATCAGTCAGATATATTTCATCCTGTGACATGGAAAAAATAGCCAGCTGCAGCTGAAGAGATGAACAGGGAGTAAAATAGCAGGAGGAGGGACAATTTTCTGCAGAATGGGAAGTCTAGTCCCCAAAATTGCAGAATCTGACATGACTTTTCATATTTTAGATAAACTGTAAAAGTGCATGAATTTTGCTGGAACTACCTTCTAAGAAAACCAAACCAAACAAAATGCTTTACTTTGTTACTCACAGGCAAGTCATCTTCTGAGACAGTACCCATTTTACACCTTCTAAGTTCGACATGAATTGGAAGCTCTTAAAAGCCAAGAATTGGACATACAGGCTTGCTGTAAAAATGTTGATAGTGTTACAGTAAATTTGACTTGCCTGTTTAAAATTTCTAGGCACAGAGCATTAGGATTGGAGCTTAAATCTACATCAAAGCAAAAATGAAAGCAGATGCAGAGAGAATCTATGAAATTTCCATTTTATCTTCAGGCTGAAAAATAAACAGAAATTACTATAAAACATTAGCTTCTAGTTTTGACCTTTTTTTTCCTCAAAAATATATTAAAATATCTTCACTTCAGAGAAACTTTAGGAAACACCGACTGACCTCTTCAGCGCCTCCAAAACTACTATTACTGTTCAAGTAAGTTCCAACTTTAAAAGAAAACCCAAGACAGTTGCTCATTTTCAAGCTGCTTAATAGCCAGGTCTAATATAATGTCCTCCTTGCACTGAAAAACACAGCATCACATTGTCTGAATACACCACGCTAGCAATACTTGTTATCTGGGATGTCTCTCTTTCTAGGGATACCACCAGGCATACAAACTCCCCAACTGACTTGAGAACTTCAGCCATTATCGTCAGCTCAACCTGCATGCTGTAAGAGTAAGGTGACTTCAAGGAATCACAGGGCGGATGATGTTATTCAGTAGTCTCTTTGGCCAAATCAGTATAAAGCACAATACCCTCAGCAAACATTCAGCTCTGCAAACAGTATAGTGCCATCCTATTTCACCTACCTATGGTGAACAGATATCTTTGGGTATTTTCTATAGGATTAACAAAATTTGATAGATATCTAATGATTTACATACTACAGTACTGACCAACGAGTAAGATCCACATGAACGCCTAAGTGCCTGACTTCTCAGCACTCAAAACCCCTCCTCTGCTACCACCAAGCACTCTACTGATACTTCAGTTATTGCATTAACATTTCCTATGCACATAAAAGTCTGACTTCTGCCTGCACCGAGATGCACCTGAAGTTTAAGAGGCTGACACAACCCGATGCCTCGTTTGATCTCAAAACACCACTGCTGTCCACCAACCAGACATTTCTCTACTGATCTCATTTGAAGGGCACGTTTGAAGTAGCTGTTCTCAGAGCATACTTAATGGATCCGGCTTCACAGCATCAGCCATCTCCTTTTTAAAAACCGGGAAGGCGCTATACCTTTTATCAGCACAGATTAATAGTTAGAGCACTCCCTCAGGAGGCTGATGACCCACATTCAGGTTCTTTCTCTGTCAGAGGGAATTCACATCCAAATCCTGCTTCAGTCAGGACAGCACTCTCAGGGAAGCAGAAATTTCCCTCCCTGCTCCAAAAGTTAAATAAATTAATTGAATTCTTTTCATAAAACAGTTAAACAGAAGGAACACATGGAAGTCCGTCTGTGCAGTCCACTGACCTGGATATAGTTCTCCACTGTTTACTTATCAAAACCCCTCTTTCACACCTTGAATAAATCCTCCCATTACTTCACCATGGTATTACAAGAACATTATACCCACTTTTGCCTCCTTCCTAATGTGTGATGTGCTTTCAGAACAAAGCATAATGTCTGGTTTTGCAGGCTATTTTTCAGGTGAGAAGAGTAGTTGTCTTGCTATCTTCAGAAGATTCAGCACTTGGAGTCACAAAAGGAGGAAATAACTTTCTGCAGCACAGCATAAGATGTCTAAATCAAACACAGGAGGATTTTAGATGCTTTGTTCTTCCCGCTGCTCATGGTATTCCCACTGACAAGCTCAGCTTGATTCCTTCTTAGTACACTTACTCTAATGGATTGTACTCTTCCTATACACCAAATTCTCCCTCTGCCCTGTATACACAGCCTAACTACCATGCTCAAGACGAGTACATCGTTGCTGAAAGTCATATATGCATTTGTTGAATAGCTCAAGGGCTAAACTCCAGCATAAGGTTGCAAGTGCAGACAGCAACATTCAATTTTCAGAAATGGGAAAGCAGGCATTATGTGACTGCAGGAAGATGACACTCCAATGAATGAGCAAATACTAAAAACCAGAATTTCCTTTCTGCTTCTCAGCCTGATCTTATAACAAACATTACAAATCACAGATGGCTTCTGGCCAAATTCTAGTTTGGACAACTTGAAAAATTCTGTTTCCCTATTTCCATTCAGCCATCCCAATGAAATACATTATCTCTTACTGTTCTGAGCTCTTGTGTACTAATTAAGCACTTATTTAACTGCACATAGCATTCAACTAGGCTACCGTGGGTGAGACTGATGAGAAAACTCCCATTAACTCCCAGGAATACTCCTCATATGCTTTGATGAAAATCCATACTGAGACAAGTAGGTTCTGTAACAACTCCAGCCTCTTTGGGCTGGATGCCAGAGAGAACCTTCGTGACTATACCACCTTTTCAGGCTTGCGGTTTTCCCAAAGTAGATTCTTCTGTACTGTGAAGGGAGCAGATCTGATGGAAGGTACAGAGTGCCATCCAGAAGGTTCACCAGGGCTTTCACAGTGGTCAGAACAGAGCCCACATAAGTGGTGGTGGTGGGAGGGTGTTCAAGCCCCCAGAGTGAGGTTCTGGTAAAGAGTGAAAAGCAGGAGAATGTCTTTCACTGTTATCCTGAGAATCCTTTTAACAGATGTAGGAAGGAAAGGCAATGGACTGTAATTTGCCAACAACCTTCACAAACATTTCACTTCTAAATTAACATCTTTTGTTTTCATGAACTTCATTTTATTATTTCTAGAGTTATTTTTTTACCTAATGGTGGCAGCTTAGTTCTGTTGCCTGGTTTAGGACATTCTATAATTTTACATCCACTACTGGCTTCTTTTATGTAAGAAAACTTTTTTAGGACCTACTTCTATGTATTTTATAAATAGATAAATCTACATCTGGAGAAAACAAGCTAAAATAAACAAAAAGAAAGCTAAAAAACCCAAAGGCAATGAAAATTGCATTATATTATCAGCCACGTAAGGAATTTTTATGTAACCTGGACGAGGTTCCTCTTCAGATTTTATTCTGCAATATGTCATTGTGTTGCATCTGGCAGAAAAATAAGACCTAAAATCAATGTTCTGTGGACTGAATAGCTCTGATAAGCTATTCAACGGGCTTATTAAAATCAAGAACTGGCCAACATTTGAGTTTTGGAATAAAACTACTGGGTGATAAAGAAACAAATATAGAATGCTGCCAGAATATTGATGCTTCTTCCAAAGGTATAAAAAAATTACTTAAGGTTGAAAATCTTGAAATGAGAGCGGTTCGTCCTTCATCTAATTTTTAAACAAGATTGAAAAAGCCCTTCGCAAGTAAATGGTCTGATAGTATTATCGGGATCACTTTGTAGTCTGGTAGAAGAGGATACCATATCCAGCAAATACATGCTTACAAGAAAGTAGGTCCCCCACAGCACGCCTGTAAGTAGACTGCTTACATAAGGAGAGCCACCAAATCATGATGACAATCTGTTCCCATAAGATACTTGTCACACAAATAAGGTTTGGTAGGTTTAGTCCCTACGCAAAGTCTCTAATAACTGCTTTTATTATAAGCCACTTGTGCTTGTTTATAGTCCCTTGTTCTGACATGCTGCAGATCATGTATGATTAAAGGTAATGTTACTTTCTTCCTTCCTCCACAATACAGTAAAGCCTGTAAACAAAGACAAGCTCTGGGACCATTAAGAAGGGCCCTTGTTTGCAGACTGTCTTTCCAACCAGCTCCTTCAATTTCAACACTAAAACTGTCAAGCTTAATTAAGAGTTATGGGGCATAACGACTTCAAAACCATAAATCCATAGAGCAGAAAAGTAACATGACTGCCTTGGTGAACAACTCTTTTTAAATAAGCAGTATCTCTTTCTGAGACCTAATTTAGGTTCCTTATACACAACTTTGTATTGTAAATACCTTTATTGCTTCTCCTGCAGTGAATATAAAGACAGTCATAAAATAATTCCATCCTGATGCCTTCTGGTTTATTTGACTATTTAAAGTGGACCTCAAAGCATATTCTAGTGCTTACACTGCCATTCCATCCAAATTCACCATAGCTTTTTGTGATCCTTCAAAAATTCTGCACAGAACTGCATTTCTTTCCAGCTTCTTTTAATACTGTCTTTCTAAAGTCACTTCGCCTTTTGAGTGCGTACAGCGGTCCACACGTCCTCACAGACTCAAGCAGAATCATGCTGATAAAGAAGTATCAAGAGCTCACTGGTTAACTGCTGCCCTTTAAAAACATACTTAACATTCAGCACTCTAATACCCAGTCTGAAAGGATCAGAGACCAATAGCCCACTTCAAATAAAAAAAAAAATCCACCAAAACACCACCTTAGTGCATGCTTAGATTTAAACCTTTAAGCCATTTTAGCCATTCCGGGGAACTACACATTTGCTTCCATTTTAACTCCGGTTTCTGCCAAATCAGTGTCCTAGTGGACACGAGACCAATTCACAAAACCCAATGCAACTTGAAGCACATTGGGTTTTTTTCAACAAGAAACTGAAACTTAACAGACTTCTTAAAAGCGCTTCAAAGGCTTGAACCTCACAGTATTTCACAGATTTTAAAGTCAATGGAATTTTGCCCTTTTCAGTGTTAAAAAAGCCCCATGTACTTTCTACCATTAACTTTCATTCATTTAAAGAGATTTTCTGACCTTTACTGTTGAGAAGCTATACTTGAAAATGCAAATCCTCAAGGCTTAGAAACAGAAGGGCGATTAAAACAGTATCACATTTATTACTATTTCTTAATCTAATTATTTTTGTAATATAATTGTGTGAGGAAACCTCTGGCTTTCTTCATCTGTTCCATGGACTAACAGAGCACTTCAATTTATAAAACTGCTGATGATCTAATAGTCAGTCTACATCCACCGCCTTAAAATAAAAGTTTCCTTAAAAACTTAAACGGGTTCTACCTTGATAAGAACTTCTGTATGTGTTAAGCAACATTTGTGTCAACTTATAGAGGAAATTAGAGCTGAATATCTAAAAGCATAATTTACGCAGCCTAAACGGTAGCTGTAAAAGACTTGCAGCAGCTGTTTATCAGATCTAGAGAGCGAAAGAAAATACACCCTGACCAGTGAGTTAATACATTTTGGGAAAAAGATACTAAGAAAAGGAGCTAAGCCTCTCTCTTCTTCATTACCTTATCTGGAAAATGTGTTTAATAATAATGCTTTCAACTTAAATTTCCATTTGTAGATTTGAAATCACTTTACAAAGGTGCATAAGCATTATTATTCTCATTTCACAGTTGGCCTCCCTAAGTACAGAGATTGGTAGCAATTTGTATGAGAAGTAGTGTTCTCTAGTGAATAAGTTGAGAGTCTGAAATTATCTCCCCAGGGGTTTTCTTCCCAGCTAAGCTGTAAACTTCAGTCTACACTGAAACCCACTAGGGCAAAACATGACACAGTCCATCTGAAATTGGTGGGTTTCTGTGTAGGAATACGAGTCCAGGCCAGAAACTCATGACACAGATCTGAAGGATTTCTGCCTAACATTGATCCAGTCAGTTAAAATTTACTTTTCTGGACTACTGGGGAAGTGGTCATCACAGAGGTCATCACAGTATTCAGACACAAAAATATGCAAAGCAATGAAATGGCACCTTTTCAGAAGAAAAGGGAAATAAGATACACAGCAGTGGAGCATCTGCAGTTCGATCAGGAAAACTCCTTAATCACCATCATCACACTTTTTTCTCCTCTTTTGTTGATTAAAAAAAATCTTTTACCCCTTTATTAAAGTTTTTCTTACTCTATATAATTTCTCCTCTGGACAACAGCTCCTGCACATGGCAGCAATCTTACCTATGGGATTCAAATTTTGTCTCAGAAAGCACTTCTGTTTGATAAGTCCAAGGATTCAGGAAAATACTAAGAGTACATCTTCTCTGTTAAATGGAACCATTTTAGAGTCTTTTATTCTCAAATATCACTTGGTCACTTAGGTTAAACTTTAACCAACATTTCCAATTTCACATTGGATTAAAGGTTAAAAAAAAATGAGGAAGTAGTATGGTATTTTTCTTTTTCAGAATTATGGGAAAGATAAAAATCAGGCCTAAACGGCTAACATGTAGAAAAAGATATTTTTGAGGTTTCAACCTTTAAACTATTACCTATTCTTCAAAAAGCTCCTTACTTTCAGGGTCAGACATAAACCATGACGGCCCACGAAGTCAAAAGAATCTCTCAATCTTATCAGCTTCAAAACTACTCCAATTTTTCCCCCAAATATCAGTTGGCCAAAAAAGGACACCAACGCAGCCACAGTTAGGAGATTAAGCCAAAAACATGTCTGCAGACTTTTAACGTTAAACAGACACTTCTCTAAACAGAGACCTTAACTATTTGCAGAACTGGTATTTTTAAAAAAAAAAACAAAAAAAAAACAAAAAAACACAGCAATAGTTGCCACTGAAATCAATCTGCTGACTCGTATTTTTCTCAGCTGTACACATAAAAATTGTATGGACAACCAGTTTTGTACATAAAGGAGAAGTGTAAGCAAAAGTGAACTGTCAAAATAAACACACAAAAATCTTAAACCTTTTAATCCAATAGTAGTTTAGTAAATTTTATACAGAATATGAGTACGAAATTGACTACTTTTCCAATCCCAACCTGTCAGACAAGAAACAGGAGATGCCAAAGTGGAGTTATAATAATTCAAAATTTCACTACAGAGGTTGACACTCCTGCAAAATTTTGTAATTCATAAGAAAAAGGTCAAAAGGACTATTAAATAATTCAACTTGCATAACAGAAGATTTTTTTTCATTCTCTTACACTTCTTGTAAGCACAGCAAAGCCTGTTTAAATTAATCAGGGAAAAAAAAAAAATCAACACCTGAAAATCCGACCATAGTTTCTGTAGTCTGTTTCAGGACAGCATCACGTCTGTCTTTGTGTTACAGTTTTGTGTCGCGGCACAAATCCATAATGGATTCATGCTAATTTGTGTCCTGTGCGATAACTGCTGTGCTGTGTCTTAGGAGACCGCAACACTGCTTCTTTACACTGTTACCTCTAACAGTCTACAACTGTAACTACAACCACAGTTAGCCAAAATTAAATGCACGACTGCATGTTGATGATGGTGACAGGCAAGAACGAACACTTTGGGTCGTATGCAAAAATCAAACACATTTAGTTCGACAAACAGCATCAAGATCTCTTGATGAATTCTGCAGCACATCATGGCAAGTGAATCTTTAGAGAAGGAGATGTCAATTACCATCCCCTTCGTTAGCCTCTGGAGCACTGCCTATGGCCCTTTTTCCTCCTGAGCCAGGGCATTATGCAGTTCCCGCCTGGGAATGTCTCCTTCACATGAACCTCTTAAGGTTAGGGAGGATGTTGCGTGGGAGCCTCTCACCCTGTGTAAAAATTCACCAGAAAAGAGAAGAAGTTGCAGAAATTGCAATCTGCTGTTTCAGTGTACTTTTGTGGTTAAGAACTTCTGCTTCTGCTCCACTATAACTGCACTACAACCCAATCAGTTTCCTGTCAGCAAGATCTCCTGGGAATACACATTACTTTCAGTTTAACAGCATTCAGGTTTCTTATGCCACCTCCCACTTCCTCCCTAAAGCCGCAACCAAGATCGCCATCAACTAACATGACAATGCCTAACAAAGGTACATCTGATAAATTATAGGACCGATCCCATCTACGATGCTCACATGCCTCCAGCAGATGGTTCATCTGTCTCATTTTGAAACAGGAGGTAGCGCTGCGACTAAATGTAGATGAACTGAGAAAAATATATTAAATAAAAGGTTTTCTTTTAAAAAGCAGATTCAAAGACCATCTCTAATTATGGACAGAATGAAAGAAAAGAACAATGAACACTAGCCCCTTCAGGACTGCTTTGATTTTCCAGTTCTCCATGCAAATGTAAATAAATTTTTAATCAAGGTTAATAATTTCTCCACCAGGACAAATTTAGAGGAAGCAGAGGAAGTCAAAGGAGAAAAATAAAGAACTATGGAAGCATAAAAATATCCATGCACATACACACGTGTGCACACCCACATACACAGCAAGACATACTTTGCCATATGGGATTACAGCTCTGTATTTAGCTGATGGATTAAGCATCAATAAATTTAAAAAAAAAAAAACGAAAAGCTGAATATTACTTTTCTAATAAAAATAAGTCAAGGATTTAAAATAGAAAAGCCTTTTTAATGAAAAACAAATGGCATTTAAAACTTAATAGCTTTTAGGTCCAATAAAAAAGTCAAATCCTTTATTTAAAGAAGGGAAACTTTCTTTAATAACCACAGACACTGCTAGGCACAAAGGGAACCACTTGCAATGCAATGGGTCCTGCTTATGGCAGTCTGACTACGGCAAACAGTAGTAGTACTAATGGAAGAAAACACACATGCCTAGAAGCAAAATGATAAACAGTTTAAATCAGATTAAACCGAGAGACCATTAACTTTTTCTTCTAAGAACATTTTTAAAAAACATTAATAAGTGTAAACACCCTTAACTGTAGTGGTGAATTAACAGGCAGACACAAACAGATCTTTAGATGCCCTTGTTAGTAACCACAAGGCCTACAAAATTTGGGGCCATTTTTCAAGATCCAGCACACACTGAGCTGGCATTTGGCATTCGCTGGCACCAATACTGACTTTGCTGCCTGGGCCATCACCAGTGCGACTCCTGGAGACTCAGGAAGCACAGGGGCGTACGTACACAAGCTGGCAGTCACGACTAGTGAAACAGTCTTGTAACCAGACAAATATTTCACCGGCACCATCATTTATTGTCAAACCTAAGTTTAGTGGGTACAATCCCAGCCCTGTGGCAGAGACTGTCACGGTGTCAAAATGACTTGCTTAGTTTGAGCCCTCTGTGGAGATCCTGTCTCCACAGGCAGGAGTTCTGTGTTGGTTTTTTAAGGGCCACCATTTCCCCCCATGTGCCAGTTGTGAAAGTCTGTAACTAACTTCCCTCCACCCTCGTGCCATTTCTCCTGACACGCAGTAAAAGAACAGGCCATTTTGATCATTAGCATAAAAGTTAGTGAGAGAAATTCTAGATATGAGGTGTCTACACACAAGTGTTTCACCTTCAACGAGGCAAAAATAGAAGCTAAAGCTCCAGCAAAGCAGCTCTTATGTTGCAGTCCCTCTTCAGCTTTTCCTTCCCACCCAGTATGTTGACTTTTAAGCCTATCCTATCCCAAAACTCCATCCAGCATGCAGTCTTATTATCTTTGAACTTATTGGAATAATCAATACCGATAAGAGTGTTCACACACTACAGTCACCTTCAAAAGCTGCATTTGATGGGCTTCTGAGAACCACCTAATACCAAATAATGCAAAGGTCTTTTTCCTCAGTCTCCCTAAATATTACTTTTTTAAAAGATGCATCAAATTCTCCTATCTTAAATATCTCATATCTTAAAATTCCCTTATTTCCTTTTTTGCTTTAATGATACTCAGATAAAACAGGTCAGCAACACTTCAGATTTTTTTTTTCATTTTCCAGAGAGAAGATAATGGTTTAGATGGATTTGCCCTATCAACTGTAGCATGCAATTTAATGAGGAAAGTTTCACACCTGTAGTTTTTAAATCAATGAAGTTTCAATGATGAAAAAACAAACCAGCAGAGTGCAGATGCAGGTTTACTTCTAACTCTGTATTCCTTAGAAAGCTAAAATCACCACCATACACAATACAATAAAACTACATATGGTGCTTGCCCTGCAAAAAAAATTCTTGCTGAGGCTTTTTATTTTTTTTTTTTTAAATAAATGTAAACCTGTACTTCTCACAGTATTTTGAAATTCAAATGACAATTCAGTAGACTGCTAAGTATACCTCTATAGGCACACAAATGAATCTTTTCTTCTAATTACTTTACTTCTCTGATGTGGAATGCTAAAAAAAAAAAAAAAAAGGCAAACCACCACATAATTTCAGCATTAAAAAAGTGATTAAAATGCCCCATTTGGCACCAAATGCTACCATCATAAAAACAAATGAAGGAACCTGAAATGTGTTTCCACTTTTTGAATATCCAGTTCAAATCTAAAAGCCATGAATTTCAAAATAATGCGGATCTGAACTGAGTAACTATCCAAACATTCTTGAGTAACAACACAAAAATTGCTTAGAATGTGGTGTGACCTCCAAAAATTGGAAGACGCTAACACGCTAGTGCTCCTTTAAAGCATATTTTTCAAAAGCTCTACTACTTTTTCTGTTGCACCTGAAAAACAAGGATACACGCATGGACTGGAAATCAGCCATTAAGCAGCTATCTGGAAGAGGGAGCTTTTATGAAGTCACCAGTGAACCAAGCAGCAAGGCCGCTGCAACACTTGCACAGTGAATTACGGTAGATAAGTTAAATGAATACAACATAAAAGGTGGTGATTTTCCGAATGAGGTCAGGGTATTTTTCAGCGTGACAGCGTATCACTTCAACTGCTCTGCATCTCCAAACCAAACCCCACCAAACAAAAGAAATCACCCACTAAATTAACTAAATGCACAACGGCACTAAGATTACTTGGCTGAGATGGCTGTTTTTACACAAGGAACAGTTTCAAGCAGAGACAGAGTAAGGGCTGCGCATGGATTTCAGGTACCTTTTTTTAAGTCCCAAATGAGCAACAGCCAAGCCGCATAACTTCACATCTCCGTGCGCAGCAGCATCCCTAAAGCTTCAGGTCAGACAAAGCTGCTACGTAGATACACCCAGGCATGCATTCTGCTCTCCAGCCTCTCCAACCGTCCATGGTCACCACTGTGTTGCACAAGGACAGAAGTAAAACAGACCCCCTCCCCAACGTCTCCCCGTAACACATAGAAATGGCTGAAGCGTTCTTGCGGCTTCAGCAGCACTTGCTCCACATGGTTCAGCATCTCTCCTTCCAAATACCACATGGCACTGCTTTGCTTCCGCATCTGGCCCTACCCATTACGTGGCGCATCCTCCAGGCCCACACCACATAGAAGCGTCCCCTGCCCCTTCCCCAGCTGTTCCCCACCCCCAGCCTCACTTCATCTGCTCTCCAGAGCATCTCACTGCATACAGCCCTCCAGAGCAGGGCCCCTGGCACCTAACATCTCACCCTGCCCCATCAGCCTCCAACCACCGTCGAATCAGCAGGTTCGGCTTTTGAAAAGACAGCACTGACACGGAGGCTGTAATTGGAAGGGTAAGCAGGCAGGAATTCAGCATACAGGAGGAGGGGTGAAAAGTAACTGCACGTGGGTCCTGATGGTAGAGATCACAAGATGGATATCACATCATATGCAAATAATTGGGTCTCTACAGTCTGGTAGCTTAACTTAACTCTCAGTAACATTAGAAATTATCACAATAAGAGTAGGTTATCCATACAAGGTCAGCATTAGAAGACACGTAGGTGAGATTTGCAGTACAATTTGCTATTTGGAAGTCTATTAGACATTAACAGGAAATTCTGGTAATGAAAAGTTTACTAACAGAATTAATACAATTTAGAATTGTGCCTGAAAGGATGATGGGATTTGGCAGGTCTCTATCTTCAAAAACGGTTCAATCTACAAATTGTTTTGGCAAACTTTATTTTCCAAAATTCCCTAAATGTCTGCAAAGCTCACAGTAGTTTATTGCAGCTCACCATACTCAAGTTTAGCTTTTGTGAAGCAGATGTTAAGAAGAGAGAATATAATAGTATCTTTGTGAGAGATGACATGCAAAACCTGGCCGATGACCCATCTCTACATCTTCTTCCAAGTGTGTACATGCAACTCTTCCTGGAGTTTGGTTTAAAGAATGCAGCAATTCTTGTTGAGCATTCTGGACAGAAATTTGGTTTTCAGGTAACCCAGTTCACAGAATCACAGAATCGCAGAATAGTCAGGGTTGGAAGGGACCTCTGGAGATCATCTAGTCCAACCCCCCTGCCAGAGCAGGGTCACCTACAACAGGTTGCACAGGACAGCGTCCAGGCGGGTTTGGAATGTCTCCAGAGTGGGAGACTCCACAACCTCTCTGGGCAGCCTGTGCCAGTGCTCCACCACCCTCAAAGTAAAGAAGTTCCTCCTCATGTTAAGATGGAACTTTCTATGTTCACTGCCTGGGCCAAATGCAGTCTCCAGCTATGCAAAAAAAAAACAACAAAAGGGAGAGCTGTCAAGTAAACAAAACAAAAAAACTCTTAGAAAATTGTAGTTGCAGTTCCCTGTTTCTTTATTAGAGACCCCTGTATCCTGTCTATCAATATATTATGGACATACTGCATACATTTGAAAACATAAGAGCAGCCCAGTTGGAGAGACAATAAAACAGTATCTACTTATTAGCCTCTGGTTTGGTATGTATAAAACAGACTGATAAAAAATAAAATAGAATTTTTTTTTAAAAAAAAAGACATTGACACATCTTAAATAATAAACAATACAAATTGTTGGAAGTCCTGTGGGCTTGTACAGATCCAGAATGTGAGAGATTGAGACAAATGTGTGTTGTTGAGCTCTTCAGTGAATGCAGAAGCAGCAGCCTCTTTTAACCTAAACTCTCCATCACACATGCATTTAATATGTCTGATATTCCAGTGGAAATGTAATTTGATGTCTTTTGAAAACAACACTTCACTATGACTTTAAATTATTCCCCATGGGGGACCATTTTACTCCAACATACTTTGTGTTTACTAGCTCAGCTGCTTCCAGCGAGCTGTTTGATAGATGCCAGAGATGAAGATGAGCTCTGTAATGCACGTTTTTGGATGACTGAAGACTAAATTCTCTGCTTCTTGGCATAGTTTCCCAAATGATCATGATTCTTAAAGCATTCATTACTGTGTAGTAAGACAATCTATATTTCTGTCAAATCATGTTATTTACAATTTATGGAGAATAAAGATTATAAAGGAGAGATACTTCAACAAGCGAAACACCACACACAAAGAACACTTTCTACTCTAATTTTTATTCTCCCTAGTGACCTTGTTATCCTTGCCCTTAAGCGACAGAGAGATCATTAACAAGTCACTCTCTTTGAAGCAGGAATAGTGATTGTACAATAAAGTACTTGAATATCAAAAATGAAAGCATTCTAAGGATTATAAGAAAGGACAGCATTTTGACAACAAGATAAACAATGTATTTTTATTCTTTCTTTGCACATTCATACTGTATTATTACTGGTTTTAAAGTAACAGCTATGAGCTCCAGTGAAGATCAGAGTTTCACTGCAGTGGTACTGCCCAAGAACATATGAGGTGGTCTAGATTTAAAGAGCTGCTTACTAACTAGTTCTAATTGCCAAAAGGAGAGAGGAGAAACACAGATCAAGTCACTGGAACAAAGTGCCCCTTGCCACATACTTTGAACCACACTAGCAGCATATACAGATATGAAACAAAAAGTAATTGCCTGGTCATTAGACAGTCCAACCTTGAAACTCTATCAAGGCAAACTCATGTCACACTTCTCAAGCAGCTGGTCAGGCGCATAGGAAATCTATAACATGAAACAAAGCCATATAACAATTTGAGCAGTGCATGTTGATCCTACTGTTTCCAAAAGCACCAAAACATCATGCGTCAGCTATATCCATAACTACTGTCAATGGTCACCATTCTCAGGCTGGATTCCGCTTTTCGAACCAGAACCTTTTGTTTGCACTTTCTTTATCTCAGCAACAGAACGGGAAGCTTTGTGATGGAACCAAAAATCCATTCATCAGAATAAACCATTTTTTTCATTAATATGATAATGACAGACCTACCCAACATACATTTAGCTTTACAAAAAGAAACATTTTCCTGCCACTTGTTTTTCCACTGAGAATCCTAACTGAAAATAAGTAAGTTTTTACAGTTATTTTAATAAACTACTGCAGTTTTTCTCACTGGTTTAAGACGTATTAAAGATCATGACTATCCTCCCTCAAGGCAGGCATGCCAATTGCACCAGATGAAACTTAGATGGTTAGTATTAGTCTGTAAACAGAGCATACAATTATTTGCCATTTTAGTTATATGAAACTTTTTAAATGTGTAAGACGTCAATGACAAAGGCACAGACCAAAAAGTCACCCTGCAAAGAGCTCTGCTACGAGACAATACTTACCTGCCTGATCTCTTCCTTTTTAGAGTTTATGGCCAACACATGAAGACAAACAGGTTTATTCAAGGGTTCCCAAATCTTTTTAAGGGAAAATCAGCTGGGGAAATTCAGACTACTGCCAACCAAGCTGTAGGGGAATAATCTCAAACCAATTGTGTGATAACAACCAGATTCAAAAGAAAAACATCTGTGATCTAGTTATTCCTGGGCTGACTTCCATTTCCACTTCAGATTACGAACTGACTTTAAAAGATACTGCAGCAGGTACCATATTTTTCTCACAATATAGGTCAACGCAGCTATACACACATGCAGATTTAGGCACACCTTGTACATACTGAGCTGGCACCTGAAGTCCTGGTAACAAATTGATTCATTTTTGACAACAGTAAACATACTGTACACTTGTGTACTACATCCCTAACCAATGGAAGACTTTCAAGCTTTTTTTTTTTTTAAGACTTTTTTTTTTACTTCCAGACCACTCCCGACCTACTCATGAACCACCTGTATTTATAGGCAAAGGTTGAGTCCAATAACTCTTCCTCATCGCATGCATCTTAAAAATAGAACTACTACGACAAAGATAATTTGATCTCACACACCACTCCAGGCAGACAATTCTGTCATCTGTAATTTACTAGCCATTCCCAATCCACTGTGATCCTTCTCATTCCCTACAGTCCTCAAGCATCTCTCTTCTATAACTCTTGGGAACTATTATATATCTGGCATCAGCTCGCTCTCTCTTCACCAACAGGCTCTTTTGAGATGCAATTGTTACTGTTAAGTAATGTCCTCAATCAAGATTTGTCTCAAACTCTGCACCAGTGAATGATTTGCAAGAAAAAGTCTTTTCTGACTTAAACCTGCTCATATCTCATCATTAAAAGATTATGGAAACAATTTTTTACAATTATTTTCCATATGTTTTTATGTTAAAGCACAATGAATGCATTATTAACTGATACCTAAATACAGACTCATCTGCTTATTTTCAGGGGAAAGGTTTCTCTCATTTTTCCACCAGTCATGCTCCCCTTCCTCAGATTCTTCACTTTGCACAAGTTTTTCCTACCGCAAAGCAGAACTGGGCACAGAAATGCTTCATGTCAAAAAAAAAAAAAAAACAAAAAACCTACAAAACACCCCACAACAAAAC
>VZSZ01006438.1:0-17052 GCA_013398815.1 Ibidorhyncha struthersii | reverse complement strand
CCAGTTCTCAATCCACCCCACTGTCCATTCATCTAGCCCACACTTCCTAAGCTTGCCAGTGAGGATGATGTGGGAGACAGTGTCGAAAGCCTTGCCAAAGTCAAGGTAGACAACATCCACTGCCCTCCCCTCATCCACCCATCTAGTGACCTCATCATAGAATGCTATCAGATTAGTCAGACATGACTTCCCCTTAGTGAATCCATGTTGACTACTTCTGATAACCTTCTTTTCATGCAGGTGCTTTGAGATGATACCCAGCACAAGCCGCTCCATCATCTTTCCAGGGATGGAGGTGAGGCTGACCGGCCTGTAGTTTCCCGGGTCATCCTTCTTACCCTTTTTGAAGACTGGAGTGACATTGGCTATCCTCCAGTCCTCAGGCACCTCACCTGTCCTCCAGGACCTTTCAAAGATAAAATAAGATTAAATTACTCATCTTAATCTTTTTATATATTTATTTCAAACCAATTGACTTTCACCTTTAAATTGTTATCCATCTTACAGAATCACAGAATAGTCAGGGTTGGAAGGGACCTCTGGAGATCATCTAGTCCAACCCCCCTGCCAGAGCAGGGTCACCTACAACAGGTTGCACAGGGCAGCGTCCAGGCGGGTTTTGTATGTCTCCAGAGTGGGAGACTCCACAACCTCTCTGGGCAGCCTGTTAGCATATATTCTTTCTGTTGACTTCAAAAGCCAGTCATATAAACTTTTAACCCTAACTACTGCAGAAATATTTTAAGGAAACAAAAGAATTTTGAAAATAATGCACATACGCTAGTATAATTAATTATTATGTATTATTCAAGTTCATGTTAGATTGAAATATCAGGCCCAAAATTATGACCCGTTTGGCATATAAGACTCTCTTCATATCTTTTCTTATTTTGGACTGGCTGCTGTTTCTTACTACAGGTGGCATCCACTTCCCCAAGCAGAGCTACTGGTTATGATTTACATCAGGAGAGCAGAAGTAATCCACATTTTTTTGTTGCTGTTGCTCTTTCAAGGAAGAAGCAGTCTCAGCTGTGCACTGCCATCATCTATGTGATGAGAGCTTCACTGCCATCAGTGGTTCTGTGTGTGAGGATAAGGATCTGCCAGCACTGAGTTATTTTAAATGGTGCAGGTGGAGAAAGAAAGAAAAGTGGAAAAAAAAAAATAAATAAAAGCAAATACCTGAAACAATGACAGCTCCAGTTGCGTTTAGTGCCTTCCAGCATCTGCTTGGAAGACTTCTAAAGCAGTCTCACAAAAGCAGTCTTTTTTAAAAAGTATTGCCATGTAACAGCTGTACAGGATAGTGCAATCAGAAGATGGCTGTTTGTTGTCAGAGGAACTTTACAGCAAAGAAGAATAAAATGCTACAGATGGACAGCACACATTAAAAGAAATTCAAAGAGTCAGTGAACCAAACAAAAACAGAGTGGCCAACTTCAGAGACTTTAATCCAAAGCACTAAGTAATATTCTGGATGAAGTCACCATTAGATAGCTATGCAACAAATACAGCAAGTGTCTTTTTTTAATATCACAATTCTGTGATTTATTGATCCCTCACACAATTTGATGGAGGAGGAAAAGCTTTTAATTAAAAGAAGTGATTAAGTGCAAATCCTTCCCAAGCCTTTCATGAAAATCTTGCTTCAGAGAGTGATCTGAAGAGCCATAGCAAGGCTGAGTTGGTATGCTTAGAAAGAAAAGGTGTATTCATAGCCTGATTAGTTGCATTAAGTTAAGATTCTGTTGAAGACAAAGGCAGTTCCTAGTCCTCAGTAGGAAAGAGCTGACAAAACTACCACTGAAGCACGCTTGTTTCCTCTTGCAAAATTAGCAAAGCTGCTATTATTAAGTCTTTCAGAGAATTTTAGTGGATTCAAAATTAGTTTAACACTTCCCTTTGTTTTATTCATTCTAACGACAAAGAACTGAATCTTGTTTAAATGGAGCTATGTATCCACAGCTCTAGCAGCAGAAAGTGTAACAGAAACAGATGAAAGTGAATATTGCATCTTACTAAAATGTGACACCTTGGGACTACAGAGAGGCCTTCTGTTAAAGGAGGTTCAGCCTACTCAGTTAAACAGATCACTGATGTAGCCTCCTTTATTTCAAAGGAATGAGCTGGAAATGCCTTTTTTTTTTGTTTCTGCACCTTTTTCTCATAATTGAGCCAACAAAATAATCTAGCTTCATAATCTCTCCTTTCTATTAAAACAACCATAACATGATGTGACCTATGATTTTCTTAATGAACTTTTCCTAAGTGTCCTTTTCCCCCAGTAGGGTTTTCCTGAAATTTAACTTTAAGCATATAGAATCGTCTAGGTCGGAAGGGACCTTTAAGATCATCGAGTCCAACCAACAACGTAACACTGCCAAAACCACCACTAAACCATGTCCCTGAGCACCATGTTTACCCGTCTTTTAAATACCTCCAGGGATGCAGATTCCACCACTTGCGGGGGCAGCCTGTTCCAATGCTTAACAACCCTTTCGGTGAAGAACAATATGTATATTTGTATGCATCTGTATACACCTATTTCAATTTTATTCCTATTTATATAGCAATTAGTATAAAACATGAAAGCAAAAAAATCTAATCCCAGACACAAATTTCTTAATGTAAAAGCTCTAGCAGGAAGAAAAAAAAAAAAAAACCAAACTGCACAGAAAATTAAGCCAGGAGCGATCTTAAGAAGCCATTTAATAAAACTGCCCAATCAAAGCCCGAAACAAATATATCTAATGTGAAACGACAGAGGGTTGAAAGTGGAAGCTATGCCATAAATAGTAAACTGACTGAAACAAAAGTGACATTCAGAAGTCATGTGAAGGAACTTCCTGTCTATATTGGGATGAGGAAGGAGACTTTCAAGTGTAAGTAACTACGTGGAAAAGCATATGAAGCTGGAAAGACCGAAATACAAATCAGTAGAAAAGAAAGTGGTGCGGAGAGGAAAAAATGGGTAAAAGCCAGATCCAAAAGGAAATTAGTAGAAATCTACGGGTTTCGTATCACTCAGATAAATATAGCAGATACCCCTTCGCAAATGGATGAGCTGGCTTCCCCAGTGCTTCCCTGCAAACTGCTTTTAGATCAAAGCATGCAGATACGAAATGAAGGTTCAGGAGCTAAAGTTCAGAAGAAACAGAAAAAGTCTGTTGCCTTAGTAACACAGTAAGCAACATGATAAAGAGCACGTGGAATAAATGGTTTCCTCAGTATCTCTAAGACGCCACACCGCTATCAGTACGCAGCCTAGGTGAAGCTAAATCAGGCATGTTTACTACTTCACGTATGCTCAACTGCCTCCCAGGCAGCAGGCACGCTCCCGCTAGGAACATGGCTAAGGCTTTTTTTTTTTTTTTTTTTTTTTAAGTGCACTATCCACTACCTTGACCACGCCTGTGGTATGGATCTCTTGGAGCTGTTCTGCATGGTATAAATAAATAAAAATCCCCTGGAGCAATATTGCAGATTAACAGATTACTCACCCACATGTTATTCAGGAGACTCACTTCTCTTGTTCTGACATGAATTTTGACCCTCAACCTATCAATGCTGTTCCAGTAAGAATTTTTTTTATATTCCTATACACCTACAAAAATTGTTTTCACATAAAAATTCTCCACCATCTCTAGCTAATACCCACTCTGCTGGGTATAATGAAAGGTAATACATTTTTTTGGTAAAAATTCCAGTATTCAAGTCCAAAGAACTCTAGAGAAGTACAATGTGTTGTCACTGATAATTGCATTTTATAGCAATTCTGCAACATTAAATTACTCAACTAGAATTTTGTCTGAAAAAGTCAGTGCTGAATTTAAAAATCTCTTCTTGTTTGCATACAATTTACAACAGGGTGACTTCATGGATTTCTATTGAGTCAGTCCTGATTTACATAGTAAGAAAATAATTACATTTGTCTGGCTGGAGATCACCCTGCGAGGGCTACTGCCTTGTTCAGTTGCACAGCTAATAGCACATTATCAGAAAAAAGACTTAAAAGCATCTACCAATGATGCCTGCAGTTATTCTGGAAAATACGGCATTATAAAGCAAAGAACTCAAGCATATTTCGGTGAATGTGAATTCACTAAAGGAAAATCATATCAGATTAAGTGTTTGGGGTGTTTTGGTTTCTTTTTTTATTATTTACTGATTTTTCAGGAGAAGAGATATGCCATAAAATCTGGAACCGCAAAGGAATATGAAATGAAGCTGCACAGGATCTTATCACTTCACCTACAGAAAGCAAGGATCAGTAGAAGAGGGCTAAACAGGGCATGAAATTGGCTAATGGGCAAATGATACTGATGTGTTTCAAAAGGAAATGTACCAAACGGAAGAAAATGTTACTAGCATAGAACCTCCGCGATCAGTGCTGGGACCAGTCCTACTATTTTAATTAATAACTGCGGCATAAGACAGAGTTCACTAACGATAAAGTCAGAAGACATTATCAGCACAAAGAAAGAGATATCTCATGGAATTTAATGCACGGCTTTGAGGTATGAAATGACAAAACCACGATGAAACCCAATAGTACTAAAAGCATGAGAAATGCATTTGGGGGTCTAAAAACATAAAAATGTGCTATATGCTGGGAGCTCATCAATGGACAATGCATAATAAGAAATACATAGGTATGCCAACTGGTCACAAGATGCTACAAGTCACACAAAGACAACAAAGCTGTAAAAATGATAAATGCAATCCAGTGTTGCATTCAGAGACACAGAACAACAAAATTCTGTGTAAAAGATACAGATATTAGAATGATGATGTTTTGTAACATAGGAGAGAGTAAAGGACAAAAAAACCCTGCTGTTACCTAAAAAAACAGAGCTGATTAAAAGCCAGAAAAAGGTTACATTGTGTGAGATGACCCAGTCAATCTTTTTCATTCTTGTTACCTTTACAATGACTCAAACTAGAAGGTAAGAGTTGCACTCACTACATATCCAGAGAAAAAGATTATTTAAAACATTCATTGGCAGTATTTTTGTTTCTAGAACAGACTGCATTCACGAAGTACAAAACTGTCCCACCCCTATCTAGTTATAACATTATATAATCTAATACTGGAAAATATGAAACAGCTTATCAACTCCATTTCTCCCACTTGGGAATATATTCACTATACTGACAAGTATCAGGAGTGAATCTGACTCCAAACCAGTCAGTCAGTTCAGCAACAATCCTGTGTTCCAGTGCTGCAGACTGGGCTGTGTGAGGTGCTGCACTTCAATAACCCATCTGCTTCTCAATACAAGATCAAGAGACTTGCGAACATTGAGAGCAAAAGAACAACCATTTATGAGCTATATAGTGGCAGTACCTCTACGGGGGCGCAAAACAAAAGCCAGTCTTCTTTCTTCCTTAAGGCCCAATATTGCATTCCACAGTTCAGGTGACCTCTTCATTAGCTGTCCTTTCACTAAGTTCTAAACAACAATTAAACCAAAGAGGACATGCTGCTCTGTCATTAATTCTCTTGAGATTTACACTTAACAGGGCTCGTTCCATAGTCAGCACATAGTGTTGACACATAGTTGAGTATATTTACTTGGTTTATACTGGAAGACTGGTTAGCAAACAAGTTTTTATCACTCTGCTCTGATGGGAAAATTGTATTACAAACTGTAATGCTCTATGGCTCAAAATAAGCTTGTTATTTTTTAACATGTCTATAACTGATTACAGCTTTTTTTTTTTTTAATAAGGCTAGAATACTGTGTGTTGTAGCTAGTTCTTTTGATTTATTTTTTCTGAGCTCAGGTAATAAAGTAGGTACTCTGCAAATATACTGAAATCCTGAAAGCTAAATATCCACACTACAAGCCAGACTTGCTTTGTTTTTACATAGCTTTCATCTCTCAAGCAATAAAAGCCAGAACTATTCAGGCATAGGGTTTGCTTTTTGTTTTTTTTTTGTTTGTTTGTTTGGGGTTTTTTTTTTTGTAAGGGAGAGAAGGATCTAATCACTTTCCTGCATCATCTTCCTCAGCGCTTTGCCATAATCATCATTAAAATAATTATATTGCATTTATATAGAGTTTTCCATCCAAGGAGCTTAAGCACTTTATAAAGCATCAAAGAGGAAACGCTATTCTATCCTTTAGCTTGCTATGAGATGTGCTTTAGTTCCATAAGGAATAGTTAACATGTGAAATGAGGTCCATATGAAACATTGTACTTGTCAAATGCCCTTTAAGATCTCACATACTGTTTATTTACTGATGATAAAAAATAAGTAGTGATGATATAGTTCTGGTAACAGAGGAAAATAATGCAATTCATTGCACTGAAAGTTATTCTGATAGGATTCTACTGATACCAGAAGCATCGTACCCCTAACGCGTTCTTTGAGAATGACAGACAGGCCTGCTGAAAAAACACGCACAAAATACTGTATTGTGTTACCTCATACTAATTATTGGTACCCTACGAACCTTTATGCAAGATGAATTAGCAGAAAATTCAACTCTGGATAAGACTATTTTCTGCAATTATGTTTTCACAACATAAAGAATTTCTCTGCATACAGATTTGTACCCATTCAACTACATCAATGCTGTAAAACCTGCTCTCCTTTTACTCAATGAGAGTTTTGTCACTGATTTCAAAAGGTACAGGTTTTATCCTCCAATTTTGAAAAATTAATCAAAATGTAACGTGGATGCATTTGTCTTGATCATATCACTTTTCCCTCTATTTAAGTTGAATGAACTGACTAGTATCATGGTCTGACAATCACTGCAAGAACAGTGTGATAAAACATTAGTATCTGGGGGGCACTCTGAACCTGTGCCCTGCACACCAAAACAGATCAGGAGCGCTCCCTTGGCCACCCTGTTACCTGCGGTGACGTAACCTCCAGCAGTGACAAACCATCAGGAGGTATGACTGGGAAAACAGGGTAAACTCTTAATCCAGAGCAATTACTTCTCCCATTAATGGCGGCCTATATCTTTAGTTCTTTAGAAATTAAGTACTAGGTACTGGGAAGGGAAAAAAAAAATAAATTATCAAAGGTCTGTCTACTCCATTGTTCTGACTCCGACAATAACGAGCATTAAATGCTTTGGGAACAGTACAAGAAACTGGGTATGCATGAAACGACGGTTCCTTTATTATATCATTCAGCACCCAGTGGTTAGGAACTGAACCAGAGGCTGCATCCAGGCCTTTAACAGCCAGTGCTATTTATTTCTCCATCAATTTCTCTAATCCCTCTGAAAGTCAATACTTTTAATTTCCCCCGTATCTGTGGCAGTGAGCTTGTACAATTTAATTGCACTCTGCACAAAAATTACTTCTTTTGCTCCAAACCTTCCATTTTACACCCTCAGCTCTGGTATTAGGAAAAAAAAACAACACCACCCCCCCCCAAAAGCCAGAAAATAATTGTTCCCTGTTTACCTTTCTTTGTAATGATTATGATTTTATAGGCTTCTACTGGATTTTCTCTCAGTCATCTCTTTTCCAAGCTGAAGTTCTAGTCCATTTAGTCTCTTTGCATGGAAACACTCTGTACCACTGATAGTCCTTGTTACCCACCTCTACACGTTTTTTAGTTCCACCTGTACAAAACTGAGTCTGTGTTTCCCCTACATGTTCAATTTGGGCCAACCCAGCTTTCATCTAACCCAGTAGCAAACATAACTCTCACTGAGTTCAACTATCTAAAGCCAAACTCGTAACTATGTTCATGCTGCAGTACACGTTTTTGAAGCATCTTAACAACTGATTAAACGACTTTTAAAAAGTCTAGAAAATAAGCGCTTGGTGCTAGCATGAATGGGCACAACAATATCAAAATTAAAGATGAAATACCGAGGCATATCAGGTGAGAATCTCTCCCTAGATGTATCTTACTGAGTTAAAAGTGTACAAGACTTAATTATGCACCATTTGAAAGAACTACTTCAATCTTGCATTTCACCGTAATATTTTTACAATGTATAAAAATCTTCTTTATGCCAGGATTGTTCAGCAAACATATGAACATTAATAGAAAAAGTATACCTATCTAAATTACCTTACATTGTCTTACCTTCCTTTTTGAAGTACAGATATGAACTACTGCTGTCTTAGATTTTATGTAAGGGTTGTATTATTTATAGAAGTAGTCCCTCCTTGACTGTCAGGTTTTTTGTTGTCTTACAAAGGAATACAAGCAGACATTAAATTTAAAGCACATTGGAATGAAAATTTTTCTGTAAGAAGTACAGATATTTTATCATGTAGCACTAGACTCTGAGTTTACAGAAGAAAAAACATGCAGTAGATAGAGCAAACTGGGAAATTTTTGAGATTTTTTTTTGTCTCAAAATAAATACTCATTAGTAAAACAAATTGTTCACAGGAAAGAGGAGGTTTGATAAACATATTTGTTTCCAAAATCTCTGAAGCTCTTAAACTACCCAAATTCATCATTCTCCAAATGAAATACTTCATTGTGCAAGAATTCTCACTATTAAAAGTATGAACTTCAACAGTCAGATGTGAAATAAAACATTTTAAGATAATCTAAATGAAAATGCTTTGGTCGATCTTCGCTAAACTTCAGGGACTTTTCTGAGAAAACAACTTCTTGTCCCAATTTAGGACAAAGGTATCTTTTAAAAATCTGCATAGTTTTCCAGGACAGAGTAATCTTCTCTCAATCCAAGACCTACAGTAAAGGCACAAAGTGTCTGTGAATACAGGTGCTCACCTCATCTTCTGAAAATGACACATTCAGTATAGCAGCTCTCTTTTAGGGCTGGGGGAAGAGTTGACCTTCTAGAGCTCCACAGGAGCAGACAATCTGCTTCCTTGCATCTATCAGGTGACAGGGAACCACCGTTTTTTGGATTGTTTTGGTTTTGTTTTTATCTTTAAAAAATGCAAGTTGTTATATTTTTAGCACCAGAGTTCCATTAAGTACCACTTTAGATGGGAATTTTTTTTATTAATGCTTCTGCTTTCGTGACACATACATAATATTTGTTGTGCTAATAGTTTGACTCTTCAGCGCTTTGTCCTTCCCAGAATAACCTGACTTGCAAGAAAGACCCAAAGACATAGTGTATAAATGCTGTCTCAGCAACATAACTTTCCTGGCAGAACTAGACCCCCTGCAGTAGCATTGCAACTCCCCAAAAGGGCCTCTGGCCCTCCAAGATCCACAAGTGACCTTGGTGGCATACTGCTAAACTAAAGGACTGGAATCGGAAAACCAAGAAGTATGTCACAAACTAAGATGTGTCTTGCACACACACACAAAAGAAAGCAATATTTGCATTGAAGATATAAAAGAAAGATGGTTAAAAGTGATGTGCTAGTCTAGCGTGATTACTTCATTATATTTCTGCTACATAATTTCAGTGAAAGGGAGGGAAGGGAATACTGAACAGTATTCCAAGAGCTAAAACATACCTGCTTGCAGCATCTGTTTGCTGTCTACAAGGCCTAATTCTTTCTGATGAATGTAACCAACAGAAAATGGCAATAAAATACTTACTAAGGGAAACAATCACTACACGCACCTCTTCTCCTATAAAACCACCAACCGCATCTGTTGTTAGCACATCAAAAGTTATTGACAATTTTAATTTGGGTTTAGAAAATAGCGCTCAGTTATTGTTACTTAGTTATTAGTCAGTTATTGTTAGTTGAGTTTTTTGTTTGTTTTGTTTTTTTAAAAAAGACCTATACACCTCTAAACTCTCTAGTTGTTTCAACAACAGGGAATACGTAGATATTTAGTGATGTCTGAAAAGATCACCAACTAATAATACTAATTTTTATCAACTGTCTTCACAGCTTAATTCTTAGAGAAAAAAAATCCAATACAACAATAAAAATGCTAATTGAGAAAGTTTTGGGAAAGATGCAGCAGACAATACAACTACATGCACAGGAAATTAATTCTGTAGATGATGTGGAAAAGATGGCTTATAAAGTTAACGAGATATTACTTAAGGCAAGAGAAACAATTAGACTATTAACAGTGAAGACAAAGCAAACATTTTGCCACCAAATATAATGAAACTAATTAAACATGGAATGAAAATTAAGATACAAATATGAAAACAAAATCAAACAAGATAAAAGGCCAGAGTTCACAGACTCAAAATCCAAACCGATGTGTTCAAACACGCACTGCCTATAAGAAACAGAACAGGCTGTTGTTTATCGTTATTTATGTTTTGCACATGCTAAAACTGAAAGATCCATCCTCCTTCGGGCATGGATTGGTCTGCTTTTTTTTTTTTAAGAATAAAGAGAGATTTTATGGGCACCAGAAACAAAACTAAAAGGCAAGGGTGTAATTGCAAAGAGTGAGTGCTGAAAAAGCAGTAAGCTGTGTCATTGCATTTAGCTAATCATTCTGAAAAACCTGTAATATTTAAGAGGGAAGATTCTTCTCTGACGCATGTTGCAGGCACATGCAACGACAGAGCAGGTGAAATCTATAGCTATTAGCTTGTATTGCTGTACAAAATACTTCTCTGACTCTACAGAAGCATGCCACCAAGGTCACTTGTGGATCTTGGAAGACCAGAGGCCCTTTTGGGGAGATGTAACACTACTGCAGGGGGTCTAGTTCTGAAAAATCTGTAATACCTAAGAGGGAAAACTCTTCTCTGACGCATGTTGCAGGCACATGCAACAATAGAGCAGGTGAAATCTATAGCTATTAGCTTGTATTGCTGTACAAAATACTTTTCTGACACTACAGAGGCATGACAGGTGCCAGATCCAATTCTACTTATACCACTAGTCTAATTCAGATAACCTGATGAAACAATGGGGAATTTATCCTCATCAAGACATTTTACGGTATAACCAGTCTTTTCTACTCAGTGCTATCACCAGCTGGGACTGCACACAAACACTTCAGGACCCTTGGTTTAGAAGGGCTTTTGTAAGAGAACCAGAGTACAGAATGGTGTCAAGATTGGTTAAGAATGCTAACATGTTCTTGGCATGTAGTCACTCGTCAGCTTTCATGGGTCTGTCCCCATTTTTTATTTTTGCTTTCCAACTATTCCTTTGTCATTTATTTCCTCCTTATCCTCTTCCAAAACTCTGAAGGTCTTCTGATTACCCCTCTCCTCCTACTGTTTCTGAACGATCCCACCCATTACTAGCCTATCAGATGATGCTGTCCTTACCCTCCTCGGCTGGCTCCTCTCTGTCAGCATTGACATCTCAGAATATCTTTTTAGCGTTTTGCTCACAGATGTCCTGCAACAATTTCAGCCCTAAAGATCTGAGTGAGCTATTTGAATTTTCAATGCTTTCTGTTAAACCATCCCACCTGCGTGAAAAATTCAAGCTCACTACACATTAACCTTAAAAATCTCTTAAAATTTACCTGGTACCGCAAATACCACAGAGAGTGATTGGCAGTTAGGCAGTTTGCATGCTGGGATTACTACTCACAGTGCTGACTGCAATCATCTCACCTTTACTTGGTGCTTACCTTCTCTCCTTTCTCATAATTTACATTACAAATATCCTAGCTGTTGTCTTAAACTAGTATGTGAACGGTTCTGAGTAAGAACCGGTCTACATGTTAATTTCCACTACCCTAGAAGCCTCATCTTTCAGGAGATATTGCAATGCAGATAAGAGTTTTAATTTTGTTTTTATTGCCATCAAACCATTGATATAAGGGTGAGTGTTCCTTGTGCTCAGAAAAATATAAGGAGACAATGTGGAATGTCTTAGGAAAATTTCCAGAAACGAGGAGATAGAAAAAGAAAAATAAGAACAGAACATCCAAAAAGCAAAGTTCCCTAACTGCAGAACAAGCAATGCAAGGAAATAACAATGCCCTCTCCCATTATTTAGAAGCATCGCTTGCTAATTTAGCCTTTGAACAACTTGTGCTATTGTCTGCATAACATCAAGCAAACCTGTAATGTTGTATAAAATATAATTGCTTAATAATGACTTGTTGAGCAGTGTGTTCAACACAAAAGGAATAAGCATTTTCCCTGTAATTAGCTTTTTAATTCCGATTAGCCAGCCTATACACTGCATGTTATAATGACCACGTCTGCATAGGATAAAGTCATAGCCTTCACAAGTGTCACGATTACCTTACTAATCTGAATCACACACAAATCACAACACTTCCACTAACATCGACAGGACACTAACCAGTATGTGCAGAATTCTGAGCCAGTTGGTAATGCCTACCCAATACAGAGCAGAGATACACAAATACACAATATGAGGTCCTCAAAGGCGTACTGCTATATTAGCATTCCTCTCTGTACCAAGAGCACTGCCATGATGTAACAGTCCTCCTCCCGCTCACTCTGGGGCTATCTGCAGCATGCCACTGTAGACAGCATTTTCAAAGACAGAATTTAAGGTGACTCAAATACTAACAACTAAACAACAATAACAATTGTAAAGATAATAATGTTACAACACGTAATGTTTTTAAGCATATATCCCATTACATTTAATCGGAGTTATACATACATTTAAAACCCATGAACAGCTTGAGCAGCTCTAGCAAACACTCTGGAAGACGTACTTGCAAAGAAACCCCTTAAAGCACCGTATCTGTTTTACCACAGTATAACAGAAGATTCTTCTCTCTCTTTCTTCCATAATAAGTAATTCAAATATTGAAGAAGTTATTACATTTATAGTGAGCTAATCAAAAAGACTATTTGAAATTTAAAAAAAAAAAAAAACTTTGAAAGAAAATAAGGCTAAAATTGAGCAAACTTATAATAAACTCTAAAAGCAGAAGCACAATCTATGGAGGAACCTCCAGGACCTTCTGGTACTACATGCACTGACCACATCTTTGTTGAATTACATGCACTTTTCTGAGCATTGCAAGGCACAAAATATATTGCAAGGAAGTCAGTTTCTCAAATCTTAAGTCTGCTAGTGACAAGTCATGGATGTGAACAGTTTCCAAAATTTAACTCCACTATTCAAATCAGAGCCAAAATGAGACCTTCTATGATTTTTCCACCGATTTCAATGTTATGAATGCTAGCATTGGAAGCTGAAAGTCTTCCCTCTGACCCCTCCACTCCCAGTACGGGACCGTCTCTGAGAAAATGCTGAATAGATATCTGGAAGGTATGATTTTTCAACCAACTTACTTATATTTGTACAAAAAGCTGCATGGACACTCTTGTTTCAGCTCCCACCAGGTTTACTTTAGTTTTAAGTTCTTTTTCTTAGGAAAGCATTTAAGTTGAACTGAGTAAGCTGCTTCCACACCACAAAACAGAGTCCATAAAGGGATTTGTAAAAGTTTACTTACACAGTGCAGCTCATGACTTTAAATAAACTTTCTCACATGAACAATATCAAACTGCCACTTGCCTCCAAATTCCCTGAACAAATTTAAAAGCAAGGTGCATTCTTTCCTTTCCAGCACAATCAGAGACACTACTGACTCAGTGATGCTACTTCTAGGCAATACCCTTTTTATTCCTAGTATGGTCTTAAGGGATCCCCAGTGAAGCTTACCCATTTCTAGCAAACTACAAGAGCACATAGCTGAAATTTTAGAAATATTTCTAAAGAAGTCACCCAGAGAAAAAAAGATTTGAAAGACAGCACATTTCATGATGGCCCTGCAAAGCCAGCAGTACATCACTTACCAAGAAAGAAGACATGAGTATCCACAATAGGTGTATCTAAGTGTAACTAAGCAGGAAAGATTCTTTTACATATAATCACGGTTGAAAACAGATGTGCATTTCATACTTCCACCAGGATTTGATAAAGTTATAGCTATAGAATAAAAAAACAGGTTACACAAGGCACTGGAGGGGTCAAAGTTTCCAACAAATGAAATAAATAGAATTCTATGATCTAAATTATCAAACCCTATGAACCACCACCATTTTCATTAAATGTTCTGAATTAGTTAAGTTACATCTGCTCTTCTGGACACATCTGCTAAGCAAGCACTGGAGTGGCAATGCCTAGTTTCCAGCTCTTTGACTTTGTTTTCAAGAAAAAATCAAATGCCATATATCACAGGGGACAGAACTAAAGACATTAGATAGAAAGGTGACGTTAAGCAGGCTGTATGCTCACTGGACCACATTCACAATCTCAAAAGTAGCTGGATGCATTTGGTAAAAAGCGATTGACATTTATGTTTTCCTCAGTAGACCTAATTAGGTCTGACATACATCCATTCACACTCAAATAGGCACAGAAACCTTCAAGGTTATTCTCCAATTATTTCCACATACACTGCCTCATTCTGAAAGGACTGGGAATCCGAACCTTCAAAAGATGCTACAGGTGCTGCTCATGCATCTTCTCTCAGCACCCAAAGCCTTAATAAGAAAAATACTTATTATTTAAAACTCATAGCTTTCAATACAAGAATTCTAATCTCAGCCTCTTCCCTTTTTTATTTGTAATTGGCAGAATTTTTAATCACACATGGTATAAGCACTATTCTAATTTTGTAAAGTTGTTTTAAATGCCCAACAAGCCAGTCCTGTTCAGAACACTACTATTAATGTGATAAAATTAATTTCCATCTGAAAAGTGTAAAAGGTGCTAAAGGATGGTAAAGTAAATTTTCACACATGGAAGACATTCAGATACTAAACTTCCCCAAAGAGATTAAGAAAGACTAAAGTTAAGATAGAGGTCACTTGAAAAGACACATCGCATTTAGCACAGTATCATGGGGGTAGTGATAGAATCCCCAAACCAAAGGAGTCTCCTCTCTTTGCTTTTCTCGTAAATGTAGAGCTTGCTCTACATTTACATAAACATTTTTATGAAATGTAAGCAGCCCATCAGTAGTCAGCTGCATTTTCACAATGGTCAGTTTACCTCTGAAAAGGACTGAATTCGTAATTTAGCCGCTAATACCATAATATTCTGAATCCTGTCTCCTAAAAAACACTTTTCCATGTGATTTTGTCACAGATTTTGTAATCTGCTTTATCAGGAACTGAAAACAGCAGTCAAATCAACAATGCAATCAACTGATTATCTCAGAAAAAAAAGCCAAATAAGGAACCCTTGGTGGGACCCGGGTTTTTTTCTACACCATGTCTGTTCAACTACATTTGCTTTGCTTATGATGATGGCATTAAGGCTGCCGGAAGCAGAGGTTATAAGCTAAAGAACAGCAATGACATCCTTTGTGAAAGGGTTCAGGGACTGTTCTCTGGGTTCGGACAAAGCAAACTGCGTTATCTTGAAATCTGCAGTTAACGTGAACGTTAGAAGAAAAAAAAATAATCAGTATCATTACTACTAGCTAAACTTCAGAGGTCTTCAACAGTGTATTTCAAAAAGTATCACTGTCTAATTTACTGATGAGGGCACAAGAAGTTTAAAAGCTTTCCCAACATTATGCAGCACAGGACTCAGGAAAAGAATCCAAGTACCTTCAGGTTCATGATAACTGGAAAGGAGTAGACTGACAAAATGCTACTGTTTGTACTTCACTGCACACAAAAGCCTTTCCCAGAGACACCTGCATAACAGTAGAATAACCAGCAATGTTAATGTTTAAGGCAGAAAAATAAATTTAGTGGCTATGAAAAAGAAAATTACATCTTTGTACGTAACAACTGAGAAACTATGAACTTGAATGAACATCTGGAGTGTCAGGACAAAATTTCCCTAATACATACAAAATGTTGTAAAGCAGTAGGATATCAAAAACTAGAATGAATTATCAGGTTTGTAGAACATCATGAAAACAGAATCAGGAGTGTTTTCTAAACAACTCATGTTTAGCTATTTTTGAATTCCCATATAAATGTAATGTGCAAAACACTTATTTGGCAAATACCTATGCTTTTTTAGCTGCTGTTTTTTTGGCTGCCAGTGCTGTAAGCTATACCTGTGCACAGGCTCTGAGCACCTCCACGTTGAGTAGGACTCCATGGAAGTGCTAGGTTCAGCCAGGGCACTTCTCTGTGCAAGATAAGACTTTAAAGTGTTCAAGGTAGGAATAGCGTTTTGTCATTTACCTCCTCTATCGCAGATGTCCTGCAAGGACTTGAGGGTGCTAAAATAATACAGCAATAATACATTTTTAAATTCAACCTTCTACTTTAACCTGAACTTCAGAAGCATAAAGCTGCATAATATATGTATATATAAGTGTAAACTATATATACACAGTATAAATGCCTTCTTAATTAAGACTTTTTCATATTACATTCAGAGAAGCTTGCTGCGTCCACTTCTGTAATGTACCCTAGGTATCTTACAGTGAGCTCCATCGTCTTATTATGGAACTCCGACAACATCACTTTTAGGATTTGGTACGGATGCTAGCACATTTTAAACCTTGAACTCATTCAGTTCATGTTTCACTCTCACAGGATACCGGGTATTTACTTCTGTCCTCTAAGGATGCTCATAGCATGAATGGCAAAATGTCAGCAATAATTAGGGAAATTAGTTTTATACCCCTAAAGAACAAAATGTCGTCTTTGTCCTCTCAGGCAGGGTGTTGTCTTCTCTAAATAAAAAAGAATGGCTTTTGGCATCCATCAAGTAAATTCAAGCCAGCATATCTATCATTTAGAGACTACTTGTATTTATTCTTGAATCTTGCTCCATTCTTTTCCTCTGTTTTATGACATTACTTTCTGCACCCTCTATAGTCATAGCCTACTGTGAGTGGTAGCAGAAAAAAAACCAACCCACCCTATTCCCTTCCCTAGGGAAATCACCTATAGCTTTTGGTACTCCAGACTACTCAGCAATTTATGATATAGGAATCCAGAAAATACTTTTCCCCAGCCTCTTTTTCTCCCCTTACCATCTCAATGTATTTCAATTCTATGAAGCAGTTGTTATGAACTACCATGCACTGGTATTTGACATGCCTATCCAGGACCATCAAAATAAATTCAACTTCCAGACAGAGGGTTAAGTACAATTCACAATGTAAGAACAGCTGCTTCTTGATATCAAGGAAGACATCTCAATGCCATACCCTTTTCCCAAGTGCTACAGTCTTAGAATCACAAATTGTTGAGGTTGGAAGGGACCTTTAAGATCATAAAGTCC
>VZSZ01006437.1:19047-42700 GCA_013398815.1 Ibidorhyncha struthersii | reverse complement strand
TTTTGTTTTATGGTACAGACTTGCTTTGAAGTCAGACTTTTAATTAGTTTGACAGCAAGCGTAATTTTTCAGGAGACGTATTCTAAGTACTAAATGAGGTTTCAAATTTTGTATTTTGATAAGCGCTTAGACATATTTAAAAAACACATGCGAGCAATTAGTCTTACTAACACCACCACATCAAAAAGATGGAAAGACCATAGAAATACCATTGGTTGCACAGTGAGCTTATTACAGAGAATTAATTTCAAGTTCAATAGTCAGTAAGGAAAAAAAACTTTCAGATTAATCAATTTTAAAGATGAAAAAAATTCAGTCTTTTCATTCAGTTTTATCACACTTACCCACAAGGAACACTAACCTGTACGACTATATGAAGAGCTCACTTTGTTGTTAGGCTGATAACCCAGTATTTGAACGCAGACACAGTAAAGGCAGTTCTCATCTGTGTGCTCTTGTAGTCCCGTATCCTCTGTATTTTCTAAAAACTGAGAAGCATCTGAACGGGTGGTATTCATTATTTCTGTGAGACTGATCTGCTGTCGGAGCATCTGAAAAGGGCTTTTGACAACATCACTTGTACCCGATGGAAGACCTGTAGACAAGCAATTAGACATCAGAAAAAGCCAAAAGCAAGCAACCAACACTATCTCAACTAAACTTCCCCTCTTAAGCATTTTAAGGCTGGGAAGGGAGTGTGTGAAGATCTAGAAACTTTTTTTGAGTGGTTAAGCTCCCAAGATGGTCAGCTTTCAAGAAACAGACGTCACATTTTAGTCCCAGCTTGTCATATATACATATATACAGAATTCAACCTCTACACACACATACTGTACACATGTACCCTAAGAAGATAGGTGTTAAATCCTGACATTATATCAACATTAGTAACAGTAGTATGTTACAAATTTTCATAGTACCAAAGAAGATTAGTACAACAATATACCAGATGTTTAAATGACACATGCACCAATGAACAGAAACAATTAAAAAAAAATGAGTTAGTGCCGGCAACAGGAATAAACTAGAGTCAACAATGCAGGAAGAAGCTGAAGACACTTCAGTGACAAGCTCTTCCGTGGGGAGAAAATACCAACAAATATAATTTTGAACACGAGTTACTTCACGCTGCAACTTAGCAAATACAGAAACAGACTTTCAAGGAAATCAGCTTTATATATTATATTAACACCACAAAAGAAAGAAAAAAATAATCAGAAAGGTATGTCTGTTTGGACATTCAAAGTGCTTGTAATAAAGTTCCAGTTAACGAGAAGGCAAGACAATATCCTGTACTACTTTAGGACCAGTTTCAATGCTTCTTTTTCAGTCGACCTACTGAAAAGACACATATTGACGCCCTACAGATTTCTGACTACTCTGGAGTAAACAGGGAGTGCATTCCAGAGCATTTGCAATTCGCATCACGTCTGCTGATTGTCACGGAAACATCACAGAAAGACAAAATTTACTTTCTGAAATACACACCTAACACCTTTATGGTTCCTATAAATTCATGTGTAATCAAAGGGAAGTCAAAATGTAAGAGCTCAATATGTATGTGGTACACATATTTTATCTTAGCTTAAGTTCTGTAACTTTCTTTAATGCAGTATCACTACCAGTCTTTGATTAGCATTAACTGATATTATAATCAGAGATGTAGACTTTCCTCCTTCATTTATTACAGTGGTACCAAACTTATGTTGCTTTGGAGCAACAACAAATCTCAAACAAAATCACATGGGGAATTAATGGGCTGCTATCCTGAATCCAGAACACAGGTCTCAAAACGTAACAGCTAAGAGTAACCTTTTCTGTAAAGAAAAATCAACAAATAAACCACCTCCACCCCACACATGCAATGTACAAATAAACAACAGAAAGGTACAGGCGAGGAACAAAAACCAGTACCTCCCGCATCAGGTGCAAAGACCCGAGCTCCGCGGTCATCAAATGGAGGTGTGGTTTTCTTCTGGAAATACGGAGTTTCCTTCACCTGGAATATTTAAGTGAAAACTAAAATTAGCACAGGTGATGATCATATACAAAGAACAAATAGATTTTATGAGAAAATCAAGTGTTGTCATTTTTTTTTTACTTCAGGAAAAAGATCTAATTAGAGGAAGAAATTAACAATGGGCTCCTGAGTATTAAAGAAAAGCCAATGAGAAAAACATACATTTGTGAATGAACGTTTCTTAAGCAAGGCTTATGAACAGCCAGTAAATGTTGAAATATAGTAGTGACAGGCTGTAAGGAAACCAGAGATCAAGGAGTGGCTATTAATGATCTATCTGTCCATGATCACCCTACACCCATGGAGACCTCCGGAGAGCCGTGCAAAAACAGGACATCTGAAGTGTTGCCTGTAAGATATTGTAGAGTTGACCTGTCTCAACTCTACAAAAAGAGTTAGAGAGAAGAAATGAGGCAACATAAATATGCCAGAAAGACTCTGAAGGAGAAAAAGTAGTCATTTCATAAAGGGGCAATAGAAGCAGGTATGATGCAAAATCTAGCTTTAGTAATCTTTTGAAATTAGTAAGAATGTAATTTAGGTTTGAAAGGCAAAGAGTGAGTAAAGTAAAGATAAGAAAGCCACTGATTTACCTTTGACATAGACCATGTCCTTTTTTTGATAATTAAGTAACAGAATATTAAACCCTGCAATGCATCAGCTTAATAGACAGGCATGTGTTTTAACAAAGGAGAAAAAGGAAGGCAACTGATGAAACACAATCTATTTTAACTTAAATATATATATCTGTGAGGTTAAGTAAAGACAATATAATTTAATGCTATAATGATATATATACAAATGAATTCATATTTAATCATTTATAATTTAACTGTGTGATTATGCACATCATTTATGATTAACCCATGAACATATCGACTAGTTGGCTAAAGAGGTATTAACAAATGTCCAGACTATACCAAGTTTAGTATAAACGCTAGCTGTCAACTAGAAATCTTATGACAGCATATTTACACTACCACTGTTTTAACAGTCTTCTCACCTAGTCTGTATCATTATTTGCCTAATAATACAAAACAGACTAGCACTTTTCTTTAAACAGGGTTATAAAAGAAACTCCTGTTCTCCAAAGCGCATTCCTTTAAAGTACCACATCCATTTCTCCTCATTTCTCTAGATCCAATACATAATGATGAAAATGCAACAGTTGACTACCTTTTAGTATGCAAATGCAAATAAACCCATTAAGTTATCACATACATACCTGAAATATTTCATTGATATCCACTGGGAGAGCAAGGCCAATGTAATCATCAGAGCTACCATACGTAGCATTAGAAACCATGGAGCGAACAGAAGAGGAACGCTGAAGTGTGTTTTGGTTAATAGGACTTAACAAATCTTCTTTATCTAACGAAGCATAACTTAAAGCTTTCATGAACCTGTAACATTGAAATAATAAGTCATAATCTTGGTAAATCTCTCATTCTGGCACATTACAAGTAAGAAGGACTGCTGACAAAAACTATCCTCATCTTCCCGTTGAGGGACCCAGAGCTTGCTACGCTGTCAAATTACAATTATAGGCTCATTGCTTTTTTCTATCTCATGTTCTATTGCATGGTTTAGCAGTTCCTTGGGTAAATTTTTTTTTTCTTTGAAAGTCTTGGGACAGGGACTTAGGAGACAGCAGTATGGAACTTCTGCTTACAGGGCTGCCAACCCTGCAAAAACACAAATTTTCTCCTCCTTACCAGGCTTCAAAGATTTACAGCCCAGACGTGGTCAGTAAAGATTTAGGCTTTTGAACTGCTAACTGCCTCATTTTGAACTGTACCTATACCTTGAATGTACCTTCCCTGGATATTCACAAACTCTGAGCTGAGCAGCAACATCCCTGCAAACTCGAAGCTTGAGCCTGCTAAGGTACCAACAATGTAAGCAAGGAAGATTTTTTTTCCTGTACTCTAAAGGAGACACCCATTCTGTCACCCAAACATGGAGGAAGAATTTGGTCAACATGAGAGCACAAAGACAAAACTCGAATGTGCACAATGAGCCGAGCCAACTATGACAAGCAGCCCAAGGAACAAAGAAATAGGTTGGGAAAATGAGACAGGAGAGAGAAGGCTGGAGAAGAAGTCCTCAGTGACGATCAGAGTCCTGATGATGAAAATCGCACATTTGGCCATCTGTCATTTTACTTCTCTTTGAAGATAAAAACCTGAAAATGTTTTCTGCTAATCAACCTATGTAGATGGTCTACATGCAGTGGATTAAAGTTTCCTAGTTAAGAGACACACATCTCAGGAACAGAAATTTTTACTATATTACTGCAAATTATTATACACTGGAAGGTAAAGTACAGTAAACATTTGATTCCTTGACTTTCTGCCTTAGAAATAAACTTCTATAATTTTTTTCTTTTAGATAGGGATAAGACGACGTTTTAATTGCCTAAGAGATTAACAGATTTATACCGAGATAAAAGTAAATTATCAAGGTTTAACCATGTAAGGTTCAAGACATTATTACAAAATGGGAATGCAGAGAACACAAATTATAGGATACCAGGTTTTCTTGCTATTAACTAATTCTGACCAACGCTAATGACAATAGCGGTGGACTTACAATATAAATCAAGCCATACTTCAAAAGGATGAGAGGAAATGGCCTCAAGTTGCACTAGGGGAGGTTTAGATTGGATATTAGGAAAAATTTATTCCCCGAAAGGGTTGTCAAGTATTGGAAAAGGCTGTCCAGGGAAGCGGTGGAGTCACCATCCCTGGACGTATTTGAAAGATGCAGAGACACGGTGCTGAGGGACATGGTTTAGTGGTGGATTTAGCAGTGTTAGGTTTATGGTTGTACTTGATGATCTTAAAGGTCTTTTCCAACCTAAACGATTCTATGATTCTAAACCCCCAAAAGTTACCAGTTGCATTAGTTATTTCATAATACAGCATTCTACAATTATTCTCAACAGAAAATTAAAGATAGAAGTATTAATCCTAAACATTTGCCCCTGCTTTTCCTGGAAAAGCTAACAGATACATCATTAGTAGTGATAAACACTGGTAAGTTTTCATATAGGCGTGTCTGGAGGTGACAGGGTGAAAGCAACAATCAGGATTTGAGACATTAACATTTTTGGTTGGTATTTAAAGGCAGAGGTGGAAAATTTAGCCTCACAAAATAAATTATGCAAACAAATAAGCTTTTCAACCTTTTGAACAAAAAGAACAACCAGAAACATCACAAAAATCAGTTTATAGCTGCTAGCTGCTATGAACACATGAATTTGTTAATGAAGCATGAATCGAAGAAACTTTTCTGAAGACTGACAGAAAAACAGCCTTAGCAGACAAAAAGGACAGAATATTTCTTTTCAGTTTAACACTTAGTCAATAGTTACAGACAACATTTAGCTGGAAGTAGTAACATACTCTGGAATTAAAAGGACCACAACTATTTAGTGCAGACACTCAGCTGTAACCAGTAAGAAAAACACATATACTAGTTACATCATAGTCTTTCCAATCAATTATATTAGTAACCAACACAATCTGACAATCTCTTTAATATGTACATCTGAAATTTTTTAACTTTCTCAGAGATACGAGCACTCTAGCCATTTCACTTCAATGTTAAACAGGTCAGCTCAGATCCTCGAGCCTAACGACTGATATCAAAGATCATGAACAGCTAAGCACCAGGAATACTGACTGTTAGTATTACATTGCGTGCAGAGTCTTAGGATGAAAGTCCACTGCAGCAAGGCCACTTTGCATATCAAGGACATGACCAGGAATGGTACATTACTACAGCCACAACAGAACCCGTACTACCACTGAAACACCACCGATTTCTTCCTGCATCAGCACAGGCAGCCAGTGACAGAGTAAGGAACAGCAGTTCCGATTTCCATGATAGTGCACCTTATCTACTGAATTGTCCTTAGAACTAGACTGTGTTGATTAAATTAACTTAATTGAACAAAGGGACCAAAACTTACCTTTTATGGCATTTTTGCAGAATCATGAGAAAATATGAACAAATGAATGTTGATCTTAGTTGGGACAAAAAAAGCATAGTAATACCCAGGCAGTAAATATACTCTACTGGGTATGCGAAGGGCAGTTCAGGGACTGCGCATTTGTTGTTCTGTGCTGTAAGCAGATTGCTAGTGTACTGGTAGCTTCTCCCCTTTCTCTCATCTGAGAGAAGATGTTTAGGTAAAAACAGAGATAGAAAGGGCCTTTTCACTTTCAACAGTAATGTGAAAGTCTAATGCACTAGCTAAAAGATCTGAAAGGAAAAATTTGGTAGAAGAGCTCTTAAGAGAAAGTTAAGCACTGACTATAGCTGTTGTGAACAGTGTCAATGTCATGAGCTAGATATCTTATGTAACTATCCAATTAGTCTTCAGAACATCTAATATTACTCAATAATAAAGAGGTGACACTGCCATCTAAAAATAAATGCTATGAGTAAGATCTTTGCTCTGTTGTAGCTAAGAAGCCAAATTGACATTCCTGTCAGTGGTACCAGTATCTCATCACTGGCCTCAATGCCACAGTGAACACAAATATAGCTTATTGGCAGGAGTCCCTGTCCTAAAACCTCACCAAGTGACATCGAGAAAATTCTCTTCTGAAATGTAGCTCTGACTACATGGACAATTTTGTGTGACTGCAGTTTTGGTAATGTTAACAGTGTAATTGCATTTAAATATTTAAAAAGTTACACAGAAAGCAAATGTGATAAAAGGAAACATTTTCCTTTGTGACTAGCAGCATTAAAAGGGCTGAGCACAGCTATGAAATCCAGGCTTCTCTGACAGCACTTACAGTTGAGAATTCTCATTCTATTATATAATTCTCCTAATACGGATACTGCTTTTCAATGAAATTATGAGTCATCCTGCAACAACTGTCAGTTTTAGGTGAAGTTGGAAAAAATACTAGAAAGATACTTTTCTTATTTAATTGCTCTTACAGCTCTGAAGTAAGAAATGAGCACGTAATCATCTCTTACCGGCTTGGGGTCAGCCGAGAATCCAGGCTGCCAGACTTCATGGTAATAGTGTCAGTAAACAGCACATCCTTTGCTGGAGACGCTAGGGCTTCTGAGTGAGACAGTGAAGGATGCATCCTCTGCTGTTGTAAGCGTTTTAGTGTAGCATAGCCAAAGGCATCTCGAGAACTTGTGTAGCTAAAGTTATAGTCAGCAAGACTTTTTATTGTAGCAAGAGAAGGAGCTTTAAGAGATTGGGCTCTTCGGGGAAGTGTGTGAGAAGACCCTGGCGGCACCAGGGATACAGAGTTGGATTTTGAGAGAGGCAGGTGGTTAGACTGTGGTGTTGAACAGTGACTTGGTTTAACTGTTTTCGTGCTTACCACAGTACTCAAACTTCCGCAGTCAGTATCTACATTTGTAGTGTCCACACCTACAGTCTCCCTTGAAGGGCTAGAACTCATTGAGCTTATGCCGCTTGTTGTGGTATCTGTATTAAAACTTAAGCTACGACTCTTGAAATGTGTTTGTGTAGTACCATCTCCTATTAGCCTTTCTCTGCTTGTGTTTTCGCGGTGAATTTCATTTCCAAGACCTTTCGGCAGCTTCAGGTCATTTTCTCCAATACTTGGCGTACTATCAGTATCTTCCATGTGCTTACTTCCGACAAAAGAAGTTTCTAATCGTAAAGTCTGGATTTTAGGAACTCTGAAAACAGGGTTGAATTCTTCCCCAACAGGAAAGTCTATGCTACCAGAAGGTTCTGTTACTGTACGATTTCGCCTCAGGCCTGATTTACTGTCAGATGATGTCAGCTTTCCTCCTTTTGGATCACTGCTACTTCTGTGTTTTTTGTTAGGTAGCGTAAGAGAGTTTAGAATGCGATTTTTCACAAGTCTACTAGAAGAAAAAAAAGGAAAGGGACTACGGTCCTTGTCCTTTGAAGGTCCAGGTCTGTCATAAAATATTTGTTCTGCGTCTTCAGTAATATCTAGGAAGAACGTACTAGTGGAAGTACTACCAAAACGGTCATCCTCCATGATGAACATACCTGAAATTATATAAGACTTTGTCATTGCAAGTGGACATTTCTTCAAAGTGTATAAACTATGTTGTGAAAAAGCAAGCAATTCTATAGAAGTGAAAGTGGGAGACTACGCAATCTACTGCAATTTTAATTCACTGCTTTTTCTGCAGAATTTAGTAGTGTAAATTAAGTATCTTGAGGAGTACCTGAGTTGAAGGTATTATTGCTTCAAAAGAAAAGCCACACTATCTTATTTCAATGCAAATGTCCAGCTACTAGGATTACAACTGGTGCTTTCCTTTAATGATATCTAAATATGGTATATTTCTGGATTTAAATTCAAATATCAATAGCAAAATTAAAGTTATTACTACATTTATATTGTATATACTCAAAATATACAAGACTTTAAATACAGCAATACTGTGCGTATATACACATAGAATATATTCTAGAATATTCCTTTGTGGACAACCAAGTAAATATATCTTTATAGCTAAGCATGAAGGTTTCTGTAGGGTATTACAGCATGCTGCCATGACTTGACATAAAAACTAGCAACTTACTCTGCTATTAAAATTTCTTACTTCTATACCAAATGTAAACCTAAGTCACTGCTCTCTTCCCTCTCACTTGTCTACATCTCTCTGAATACATGAACTGTCCCCTTGCTTGCACTTTTTCTTGCAATAGTACTTCTGCATCATTTGTCTGAACCTCAACCTGCCAACAGCTCGGTTGGTAAGAACACCAAAATGCTGTTTTGTGGTGGGTTTGGGGGTTTGTTTATTTGTTTAGTTGTTGTTACTTACTTGAAGGAGCAGATTCGCTTTCACTGTTATGCCTAGAACTGGTGGACTCAGAGTTCAAGCTAAGAGTGCTGGGTATAGAAGAAAGTTCATTGCAGAGCTGCTCCATGTCATCAGGGACCACTGGCCAAGGCTGTCTACGACTGTGTCTCACTGCATCCCAGTTGTGATGCTTCAAAATGTCACATCCTTGTTTAGTTTTGGCTATTAGACCAAGCACGTAGACACAGGTTCTGTATTTAATGTATATATAGAAAAAAGAGCAACAATAATAGCACCTAATGTAACTAAACTTACTTCTCTTTTGAAAGGAAACAGTTTCAAAACAATTCAGCAGATACTTCATGAAACTGCCCGGTAGCTTTTTGTTCATTTTTATTTGTAAATCAATGGAAGCTTAAGAAATTCACTAAAATATCCAAGATATACTATTTGAAAATAAAAAATAATTATTACAAGAGCCTGATAGAGTAGAAAAGTACCATCTATTTATACTTTTAAAGACTCAGAAAAGAAATTGAGTAAAAATGATGAAATAATAAACTTATTTCAGAGATATAGGTAGCAAATATTTTAATTGTTTTTTTAAAAAAGGAGAAAAGTAGTATGTATCTTTTTTCCATAGGTTTCATTTGCTTCCTGCATGTTCTTTCAGACTTCCTATACAGTTCTGGGATTGTACAGGATTTAAGATTAATACTAAGTCAATAATCTTTAATAACTGATTTCCAAGTAAGTGCAAAACTATATTCCTGTAAATTAGGTAAGGCTATCTGAAAACCTATGGCAACTACCATCTGTAAGTTTTATGTATAAATCAGATACACATACCCTCTAACAGAGAGAACCTCACAATGTTGGGCAAGTGCCATTATATCAGGAATTACATTCTCCTCTTGAAGCAAGTTAAGACCCCAGTTTGATGATCCAATATTGCCCTGGAATAAAAGTTTGTCAAGTAAGTTTTGATTTTGATGTGATCTGCACCACTATCAGTGCAAAGCTTTTGACATTTTTGTTTGTCGGCAGTATAGTTTCATGGCACATCTTCTCAAAGCAATTAGATTTGAGCACCCTTTTTGGCATTTCCTAGTCGTGCAAATCCAAAAAAGGACTAGGCACACTAAGTATAATACCTAAAACTGCTCACAGTTAACTACTACGTATTCCTCATTTTACCAATTCTACTACAGCCAGCAGTATGATCTTGATTTACTCATTTCACATTCCTCTTGCACAGGCATTTTATTACATACCTGCAGTATCTTCCATTAATAATCACCTTGGACAAATGTTCCAAAATAAACTTTGGGGAAGACAAGAGGCAAGCAGGCAAACAGTTGAGGTGGCAAAGCAAATTTAGAAGCGTAGCTTGGATAGGCACGGACACAAGGTTTTTGCCTATCCCAAGTACCAGGGGTGTCATGACCGTATATATTCACATGCATCAAGAGGGGCAGCTATCTTTCTTCCAAAAACACTGAATTTTGGACCATCGCAGTAAGTACATTAAAATCAGACCGCAGTAACTAGTAACTATTGGTTCCATATGAATATTGTTGCTACATGTGGCAACCTGTTCTTTTTATTTGTTAAAAAAGAAAAAAAAAAAGACAAAGTGACTTAAAGTCAGAACAAAAAAGGCGCAGTGAACCATTTTCAAGTTGAAGTCCAGTTACGGTACAGAATGCCAACTTGGAAAAATCACACACATTTTATGACAAAACCCCTAATTAAAGATTTTATGGGATTTTCCATAGTTATTTCAGAACGAAGAGTCACAACAGAACTAAAACAACTGCAAAAAGTTTGTAAATCTGTTACTAACCAAGGCCCAAAGGGCTGCTTTCAGCTGCTTAATTCCTTCCCATTTATCCAGCACTGGGGAACGAACAGTGTAACTCAGATCTGTAACAATACTCTGAAGGAGAAAAACAGGAGAAAAAACACCACCACAACCTCAGCTGAAAATGGAGACCTCAGTCAAACAGGTTCTCTTGCATTATTAATAAAAGGTACAGCACTAATTTAAATATGCACCCTAAGATGAACAGTGGTAGTTCTGGAACAATAAGCATAAATTAACAGCAACGGTAATGCAAGTAGAAAATGTTAATGTCACCACTGATTACATCAAGTTAATTCAGATTTTATAAAGATAACAGATTAATCAGACTAACACTGCAATACATAAAGTGTCTCTTGAACTTTTCAACTATCATTCAATTCATTACATCATCTTGCAAACCCACATTAAAAGTGAATTCATTTAAGCATCTATGGCATAAGGTTTCTTCAGCTTTTCAGGATATCAGAAAGAAGATTTTACTTCCTCATCTCCACATTTTTGTATGCGTAAAAGGATAGGCACAGTTTTACTTGTCAATATACGATTCACTCACACAGACTGCAAAATTATTTCTATTGGTGAGTTGCTTTCTATTCTAACATTTTGCTAGCCATTTTAAGAAAAATATTGCAAGGTAGTTTGCTGATATTTCAGCGTCATGAAGGAATGTTACATGAGACTAGATGGTGAAGACTGTCTCCACAACTTTTTGTCCCCACATAACTTAAGAATTTCATAATCAACTTATTTTGCAACGACTGTTTAAACGCCATTTTTTAAAAACATATTTAAAAGGTGTTACAGTAATCTTTAAAATCTTTCAAGTTATAAATAGTTATTAACCTCACCTGAGACTCCAGTAAATGGCAGCCTGTCTTATGGTGCACCAGTTGGCCATAAAGGTGAACTGGCAGGTAGACATGTGGTCGCTGAATTCTGCCAGAAAGAGAAATCATATGCTTTTCCAGCAATTCTGACTTTTTTTTTTTTTAATAAATTATGCTGCAGTATAATGCAATGAGTTACTCTTGAGTTAAAGAGGATTCTTTTGGAGAATTTAGACTAGACTGGAATATTTCAGTTGGAAAGGACCTGAAACGATCTAGTCCAACTACATAAGCAATTCAGAGCTGACCAAAAGTTAAAGCATGTTATTAAGGGCATTGTCCAAATGCTTCTGAAACACTGACAGGCTTGGGGCATCGACCATCTCTCTAGGAAGCCTGTTCCAGTGTGTGACCACTCTCTGGGTAAAAAAATGCTTCCTAATGTCCAGTCTAAACCTCCCCTGACACAGCTTTGAACCATTCCCGTGCACCCTGTCACTGGGTACCAGAGAGCAGAGCTCAGCACCTCCCTCTCCATGTCTCCTCCTCAGGAAGCTGTAGAGAGCAACGAGGTCACCCCTCAGCCTCCTGTCCTCCACACTAGACAAGCCCAAAGTCCTCAGCTGCTCTCCACAGGACATCCCTTCCAGCCCTTTCACCAGCTTTGTTGCCCTCCTCTGGGTGCATTCAAGTCCCTTCACATTATTCTTAAATTGTGGGGTGCAAAACTGCACACAGCACTCAAGGTGAGGCTGCACCAATGCTGAATGCAGCGGGATAATCCCCTCATTTGATGGGCTGGTTGCGCTGTGCTTGGTGCACCCCGGGACGCAGTTTGCCCTCTCAGCTGCCAGGGCACACTGCTGGCTCACGTGGAGCCTGCTGTCAACCAGCACCCACAGATCCCTTTTGGCAAGGCTGCTCTCCAGCCACTCCTCTCCTAGTTTATACTTGTGCCAGGCATTAGTCTGTCCTAGGTGCAGAATGTGACACTTGGACTTGTTAAATTTAATCCCATTTATCATTGTCCAATGCTCCAACCTACCTAGATGCTTCTCCAAGGCCTCTTGCCCCTCAACAGTCAACAGCACCTCCCAGTTTGGTATCACCAGCAAACTTGCTAATGGTGCATTCAACTCTTGCATCCAGATCACTGATAAATATAACAGAACTGGCCCTAAAACTGAACCCTGAGGAACACTACTGGTGACTAGCCCCATTCACTACAACCCTTTGAGCCCTGCCCTTCAGCCAATTCTTCACCCAGCACATCATGAACCTGCACATCCCACAGTTGGACAACTTTTCCAGAAGGATGCTGTGAGGGATAGTATAAAAAGCCTTACTAAAATACAGAAAAAACTATATCCACCACCTTCCACTTCCCTTCATCCACCAGATGGGTGACCTTATCATAAAAGGATATCAAATTAGTTAAACAACACTCTCCCTGTGTCAATCCATGCTGACTGTGCCTGATGATTGCATTGTTCTTTAACAGTACCCAATATAATCTCCTCCATAACTCTGCCAGGAACTGAGGTGGGACTCACAGGTCTGTAGTTTCCTGGGTCTTCCCTTACACCCATCTTGTAAACTGGAATAACATTGGCTAGCTTCCAGTCAGCTGGGACCTCCTCAGACTCTCAAGACCTTTGGTAGATGCTTAAGAGGGGTTCAGCCATAACATCCGCTAGCTCCTTCAGCTCCAGCATTAATCACATGAGGCCCCATGGACTTGTGAACATTCAGCTGATCCCTTACGATTTCAGTATCCACAAATGGAAAGTCACTGTTCCCACACTTGTGGTCTCTGACTCAGGGGACTGGGCAGCCCAAGGTCTGTCAGTATTATTAAAGACTGAGCAAAAACAAAGCACTGAATGCCTCTGCTTTTTCTTCCTCCCAATTAGTCAGATAACCATCTTCAACAGGTACCTGTCCAGTATTTTCTTTAGATATCTTCTTGCTATTAACATACTTAAAAAAAAGCACTTGTTACCTAACACGACACGGGCCAGTTTCAATTCTTATTGAGCTTTGGCCTTTCCTGTCTTCTCCCTGCCACATACAAACCACAGCTCTAATCCTCCTGTGAAGTCTGACCTTGCTTCCAGAGATGATACAATTCCCTTTTCCTCTTGAGCTCTGCAAGGAGTTCCCTGTTCAACCAAGCCAGTCTTCTGCCACACTTGCTTGACTTACAACACAATGGGATTGCCTGTTTCTGTGCTTTTAATGGTAGCAATTCTGCTGTCCTTTTTTCTCATTACACTGAAAATTTAAAAACTCAACCATTTCATGATCACTGTGGCCAAGGAAATCACCTACCATCACATCCCTCACAAGTCCTTCTCTATTCACAAATAGCCAATCTTGGAGGGCATCTTTCCTACTTAGCTCACTAAGTACTTGTGAAAATAAGTCAAACTTCAAGAATTTCCAAGACCTGCTCGTCACAGCAGTATGACATTCCCAGTTGATGTCTGGGAAGATGAAATCTCCCATAAGGACAAGGGCTACTGGCCCAGGAATTTATCCTAATTGCCTGCAGAATAACTCACCAGCGTTAACATGCTGGCTGAGCGATCAGTGGTAGACACCCAGTACAATGTCTCCTTTGTTTCCCATTCCCCTAATCCTCACCCAGAGGCTCTCACCTACACCATCACTAACTGTACGAGCTGTACAATCAAATCTTTCTCTTACCTATAGAGAGAGACTTCCACCTCACCTGCCCTGCCTCTCTCTCCTAAACAGCCTGTAGCCCTCCACCCCAGCACTGCAATCATAGGACTCATTCCACCAAGTGTTGCTAATACCAATGATACTGTAGCTGGAACTGACCAATGCTTCCAGTTCATCCTGTTTTTTTTCTCATACTGTGTTCATTGGTGTACAAGCATTTCAGATATGTTCCTGAGCCCTCCATGCTCCCAGGAGCAGTGTAAGTGTTCCTACTAGCATTGCCACCCTCAGGTGATGCCATGACAACACTTGGCTTACCTACTGCAATCCTCTTGGTACCCTCTTTCCCAACCTATTCTGGTTCAAAGCTCCTTCTATCAGTCCTACCAGCTTATGTCCAAAGATGCATTTTCCCAAATTTACCTTTGATTGCTCCGACGAACATAGTTATCACCATCAACAGGCTTGCGGTAAGTTGTAAGTGCTTCATTAAGTTGTTCTTCAATCAGTTCAACATACTTTAAGTTATATTCCTAAAAGATGACAAAGGTTGACAAAAAATATTTAGTGGTTTGTGTTTTCATAGTATGGTACTTTATAAGGAAGGAATAATTGAAGTGCTCCTTAAGGAAGGCTTAATTTCTTTATAACCTGAAGATGGGGCTCACCAAAATTACTGCCCTTAATGCATACAATGATTTTGCAGAGTCAACAACTGATTCCATAATTATTTCAGTGAATTTTTTAAAAGAGGAAGGAAAGACTTTAACTTGAATAATCTCTGACCATCACACATTTCAGTATTCCTAGAGAAGCAACGGCTTGTAAGTTACTAAGGCAATATGTATGTATTGGTACTAGGAATACATGTATATGAATACACAGTATTTTTAAGAATCTTTGACCTTCTAAATCTGTATATTCACACACCTCCTCCTCCTAATATCAAGCACACTTTCTATTCTTAGCATTACCTTTTGCCACTTTTCCATTTGTTTTGTTACATAACCTCTTTCATTTAGATATGAAAACCCCTTTGGGATGGACAGAAATCTGTAAAGTAAAAGCAGACAGTTAGTACTCTTAAGTCACATAATTTGAATAAAATCAAAAATTTACTTGTTTCCACAGTGTAAAGTCAAACAGCACATCCAAAATTTACCTTAGGAGTAGAAGCAAACCCTTGTCTCCAAGATGAGAAAGAGCTGGTTTCATTTGGATAAGGGCATGAAGATTGGCCTAAAATAATTAAAAATGCATAAGGAATATCTGGACACTATATAATTCTGAAAACTACAACAATGACAACAGTCTGCCAGCAATGAAGCAGCATATCTTTCACAAAAGGAAGTATCAACAGCACTAACTTCATCACAGTATTTTCCACTTTAGGTACCATCTGTCATTAAATATGTATTACTTCACAAAAAGTATAATGATCATAATAGCTGAATTAGTCTGAATTCATATTTAAAAGTAGGCATAATCCAGAAGTCTAAATTTTCTTGTCATTAATACTGCAGTATTTTCAGCAAGGGGGTCTATAAACTATTATGAAGCCTATCAATGACAATCAAAGGAAATCATGACTTGCTTCTTGCATACTTTTACTTTGCTACTGCGGCAGGGGGAGGAGAACAACAACTTACAAAGTAGCATACCAAAAAGAGGTTGAAAAGGGAAAGGATGCTCACCTTGTCTTCACATGCCTCATCTAGAATGTCAAGTGCTTCGGAAGAAATAGTTTTATTTTTATCATGTAACTGGGTCACCAGTAACTCAATCCCCCAGTTGCTGAAGAACTCTACATTTGCTCTCAGTAATACTCGTAAGTGTTTTGTTGCATACAACCGACAGCTCTGCAAAAGTAAGGAAAATGCTTTTTTGAATGGAAGAAAAAAAGCTAATGTAGTTAATGATTTATCACTTCAAAAAATAATTTAAATTACCATATCTTAAAACAAATAACTGTGATGCACTTATGTATTAAAACTACAGTTCACTGGAAAGCTATTTCTATCTTATCAAATGGGAAATTGGAGTCTGAGATCTGGTCACTGCAAGTCTCCTCAGAAAGTCCTTAACCATCATTCACTGTGATAACACCACACAAATTCATCAGGATTAGCAGCAAAAATACCTTTTAAACACCCAGTGCAATTGCATACACTTTCATGTATGCAACGTTTTGCAAAAAACTTTAATGAGCAAGTATTAGGACCTCTGGGGAACTTATTTTCATAAATTTTAAGTTGTTTCCCAAAAGTATCTGATCTTCAAAACTTATCAGAAAACCTTCTAAATAGAAAAAATGTTGTTTTCTGTAGTAAGACAGTTTCCCAACATTTAGTTTACTACTATGAATTTCTCAAAATGACAGCAGAATGAAGTAAATACCCTGTCAGTTCCTGTACTGCTGTTCAAAACTTGCTGAATAAACAGCATAAACTGATTAGCATCATTTTCTATTAGAAAAAAAACACAGAAAACAGAAGCAAGCAAGCTTAATCTACAAGAATTTGCAGTGTTCTGGAATAAGTACAGAACTCTGACAATACATGCTTACTGGGAGAGGTGTTATCTATACTTAGACAAGCATAGCTGGAAAAGACAAAATCAGGTGCCCAAATCTTTCTTCATGTCTTCAGTTCCTACACCTTTAAGGCTAGAACAGCTATAACCAAGTAAATTTTCTGTACATTAAAATATAAATGATCTATGTTGGGATGCATTTGATTATCTGTACTCCAAGTGGTAGGTGAATTTGTCCAGGTTGGACACCACTACCTAAGTCAACAGTGTCTTCTGGATTGCTTTTTTCCTCCAGAAATACTTTGCAAGCAGGACTTGAAGGAAAATGAGAGTAGGAAATGTTGATGTGCGCAGTTCATTTCAGAAACCTTGTCTCGTTATTTCAACTTCAAACATCATATGCACATTTCTACTTATTCAATACACAGAGGCTTATTTTTTGGAGGGGAGGCAGGAATGACATAACACGCATACCAAGACAGACTATGGAACAGTCATTCACAACTCTGACCTAGGCTGCATAAGCGTTTTGAAAAGGCTTGCATCCTGTTAGTGGTATGTCTTGTACGTGGAATAAATGACTAGTAGAATATTTATTAAAGATAAGAACAAGAGCTATTATGCCAAAACGATCACTTGATCTAGATGTTAAGCCTACAGAATAACACAGTGAATATGAAACCAGAATTCAGTGTCATGTAGTTCAAGGATTAAAATCTGTCTTTAAAGAAATGTTGTTTCTGCTATAACTACACTGACTGTGATACAGAGAACAAAACATAATAATGTTCACTTCCTGAACATGAATTAATCCATTCAGATAGCTAGTACTGAGTTAGAATGATTTTTATATTCTCTTTGGAGAACGAAAAGATAAAAAAGAACTCATGTTTCTGATGGGACAATAAAACGGCAAATAAAATTCACTGCAAATAAATTTGAAACAATGAGCTAAAGTGAAAAAATAATCCCAGCTTTACACACACAACAGGCTCTGAGACAGTTCCTTCCACTCAGGGGAGAGATCTTGGGACTAATATTAGTTAGTTCCGTGGAAGTGTTAGATGGAAGTTCAATGGCAACCAAAACCACTGAAAGTAAACAGAACAAAATGCGTCAGCGTTGTCACTAGGTAAATCCACTGGGTGTCGATACCTTGGACTCTGTTTACAGCTCTGTTTTTCCTACCATCATCACAAAGAAAAAGAAGAACAGTTAAAAAGGCATAAAGAACAGCAGAATGGGGTTTTAAGTAACTGAAGGTATTAAAAAGGGTCTTTACAACGAGGAATGACTCAACCTGCTAAGATGTTCAAACCTCAGACCTGGGCTGCAAGCCACTGCATGCATTCCCAACAGTCCTAAAGTCTTCAAGCAGGGCCACAACATTCAGCAAGATCACCTGTATGCATTTCCCAGATCAGCGGCACGAAGCCCAGCATTGCTTTTCCAGATGAAGCAAAATCCCAGAATGTTTTTACTTTTGGTGAGAAGTGTTAACAAAAATCAGTGCAGAAGAAACATACATTCCCCGCTTCACTTCATGCATGAACTAGATGAAAAACATAGATACAGCCCTGGACCAAATCTGTCAGAAGATTCTTACTTTTAATTGTAAAGGGCTTTGAGACCCTTAGAAGTGAAGAAGCAAGTCAGAAGTCACTATGCCACACTGATTACATACAGCTCAGCATAGAAGCCAGTAGATGTAGGGTTAAGTCCACCCCTTAGCCACCTATAAAGTAAAATTTTAGGTCATGAACTGCAGCACTTGAGGACATACTGGCTACCCTGTTTCTATCATGAACTGTCAGAAAGGCAGCTGAGGCGGTATTGATTTGCTTTAGCATGAATGACCAAAGCACATCTGGAAGCAGGTTAAGATGTGCTTCTGCTTCACTGACCTGCAAGGATATTGCTCCGTAAATGTTTTCATTGTATACAGTGACCTCAAAATGCTACTCTCTCTTTCTAATGCTAAGCTGGCAACAGAAATTACTTTTCCTTGTTCAGAGACACTCATTAGCAAATGGCAAACAAACCTGCTTCACAGCTCTGGGTAGCTGCAAAAGGTTTATGAAGCTATAACCTCAGTTAACCCAAGAAAAGAAAGCATCTTCAGCTTTTGGAATAAACAGATAAGGTATTTCATTAACAAACAACTCAGGGAATTACAATTTCTGAAGGGAACAAGCCTTACTGGGGATGGTCTTTCTACCTTACAAAACACAGCTTTTCAGAAATTACGTCCAGTCCCATACATTCTTATTGCTTTTAAACAGAATTTAGAAGCCAGAGGCAGCATATACAATTAAAAAAATCACAATTTGTCTTCTGGATTATGAATTAATACAAACCCTTCCAGAGGCTTACTATATAGGCTCCACTCAACCTACGAGGGACTCATCAGAAGTCCTTGAATAGGGAAGGTGGAAGGGCTTTTAAGTGCCTTACTTGATTGAACTTCATGTTCATTTTTAATCTCAGGATTCACTTGTCCAAGGTGACAGAATGTCAGTTCTGGTAATATTTAAAAAAATATTCTCCTTATGGGAGAGAGCAATGAGAAACTATGCAAATTTTCAATTTTTTCCTATCATGCTTGCTAAGTACACAGGAGTAAGTTTTCTTTTGCTGTTGACAATGCTGCTGTTTCAGAATTTCAGATTGCAAAATCCAGAAAATGGCAGATACCTTCCCCTAACAACTAAACACAAGTACTTCCAAATTACTCTTCAGTCAGTAGATCAGTAGAACTGCCCATGCAAATACCTGTCAGTTCAATATTTCCATATTCTTTCAAGTTGTCTATTCCTCTCACAATTGACAACTATTTCCACCTTGCATGAATACTTTAATTTCTGGAAGAGACTTATAATTTTGCCAATTGCAGCTGTTCAAAAATACCACCTATACCAGTAAGGATACAGATAATACCAGAATAATCAAGAGGTTTTATCCTTTGGATTAGCATTGTACACTTAGATCTTCCCTTGGGAACATAAACACCAGAAATATGAAGACAAACGTTTTCTCCAAGAGATCATACTGACAATATTGTGTACACCAAGCACTGCCAAAGGGTTCTTCAACAGGTCAACATTTTGCGCTTTTGTCAAGTAGTACTTAGTGAAATTTTCTCTTCAAAATCCTGCCAGTTCCATTTCCACCATAAGAACTTACGGGGTTGGGGACATGGTAAACCAGGAAAATAATTTCTTAAGGAAGTAAATAAGTTTTATCCAAGTATGAAATCATGTGGCTGAGACAAACAGACCCATTTCTGCTGGCTAAGACAGTCCATTCTATTCTTGATTTGCCTCCTTTAGATGAAATATAAAAAAATATATCCCTGTGAATTCCAAGAATTCCAAGCAGGTCAACTAATTCAGGAAACAGAACACCCTGAAATACTTTTATCCATCCCTCAGCATTCAGTATGTTACACAAAAGAAGTCAGGCTCTATTTAAGAGGTTCAAACAGTAAATTTTCCTTCTTTTTTAGTATCCTGATAGTAGAAGATTCATTTACATTTGTGATGAACAAACAAGATTTAATTTTTTAATATTTCTTAAATGTGTTATCATAAATTTGTTTGTTTTTTAAAAGAATAAAATATTGAAGGGATGCTCACAGTATTGCAGCATAGAAAAATCACAGTACAGTCTAATCCAGTGCAATACTGAATTCTAAATAGTAGAATTTAAGTCACGGCATCTCAGCTATGAAATTACCTGGAGATCATTATGGTTAAGAGACCTCTATACCTGAATGCGCGCCTAACTGATATTACGTACTATTGACCCATACTGTGCACATATGAGAAAGGTTACACTTTTACTTAAGAGTAAGTCAGTGCTCGGCAGTTGAGAAGATATATCCGAATAATTTCTATTCTTTTACATTTCAGGACACTGCCGAAAATAGACAGTTACTTAATAGCTGCTGTTTCCCTCGACAATGTTGCTAGATCCACACACCAATGTGAGACTGGGAAATGGAAGGACCAGAACTCAGTAGCCATAGGCCACTAACGTAGGCTGAAACCTTAAAACATCATGGATGTGAGAAGGTATCAGTGTATCTGGCAAAAAAGATCTCTAACTTTAAAACTAATTATTTACATTTGAGATCAAAAATTTGCGTTCTTAAGTTTCTGAGCCTGCAGAACACCTCTTAGCTTTCTCCTAAGAGTTCTACTTTGACATCTGTCAAGGCCTGGCACTAAACAGTCAAGGTAATACCAGTGATCAGCTCATGATCTCTACTCCTTTTCACAGTCCCAAACAGACCAGAACTGAAATGGATAAAACTGGGGGCTCTACAAGCTTTCTTAATTTCTAAAGTACCAGAAAGCGATGCCTACCCTATTCATGTCTGAAGCACAAGTGTTTACTACCTATTGTTCATTAAAATTGTATTTTTAGTTATCATGACTAAGAGCAGCAGTAGCTCTCAGCTGCTTTCTGGCTTCGTATATGCTTGGGACAGTATGTTCAGACGTTATCTGCACTCCACTTTAAGCCTGGCTGCTTACAGCTAGTGGTACCTGTATCAGAGTTTAATACATTCTGTTCTGGGTTTGCCACCCCTGCCCTGGCAAAGACAAAAAAGAAGTAGAAAAGTAGGTCTATGTAGGACATTTGGAAGGAGATCAACACATTCCTAGCTACATAAAGCTTCTGGTGTTAAGTATCGGATGCTTGAAAAATGTTTGGAAGTATCTCTCTCAAAATAGATTTTAAGTCTTCATACATTAAATATCAGAATCAAGAAATCTTTACCAAACCACAAATACTAATTCATAATAAAATGCCTCAAATTATTAGTGTAACCATATACGTTGTTGATGAGATTGTGACAGCATGCCTGGACTTTTTGTAATTGTTAACTAGCTGCATTTGGAAGACACTGAAATGCCGCAGTGCTCTTCCCCCACGTATAGCCCCTTTTTATGAGGTAAAAATATAGCTAGGAGGTGGTGGAGGGGGCAGTATCCATCGACACAAAATCTCAATAGAAACAGCTAAATGAAGTTCCACAGTCTAAACTGCTCCTAACTGACAGTCATCTATCAGGAGGTCAGAAGTCCAATAAAGACACAGGCATGTGTCCTCACAACATATTAATTTCTGTTTTCTTGAACATATTAATTTCTGTTTTCTTGCTCAGACTAGGCATGAAACAACTTCAGAGAAAGGATAAAGTCATCACTTCCCTGAAAGATCGCTTAATAATTATTCAGTAGAGATTTTCACCCTCTTCTTTCAATCAGTCATTCCTTCAACTCCAGCTATCTTCATTACTTTCAGACTCTACTCTTTATCCATAAGAATCATCATATCTTTGACAGTCTCAGAGAAGTATCCTCAATTTCTTTCTTTCCCTCTCCTCTTCCAAAATACAGTATGACATTTAAAGCTAGCATCTACCTTATTCCCTCTTGTATTCACTCTAGAATATATTCTGCCTTGTCTAGGCAACAGAGGAATAGCTCTCCCTGAAGTAATGAAAGTTATCTCCTAGTTAGATTTCAACTTACTGTCATTTCCCTGACATCAGTGCTTGCTTGTCTACGATATTACACCCAATTGATTTCTCTTAAAAGTTCAAGCGTTTCCTCTCCCAACTCTACATAAGTCTGTTTTACTTCCATTCACCTTCTTTGATTCTGAAGTACAAATCCCAGTGTCCCAGGAGCTATAGCTTCTACTCAGTTCTACCACAGTAACCTCAATCATTACCAATATAATGTCTACCACTGGAAGGCTAACCTTTTCATTACTGCTGGAAATACACATTTCTGTTTGTGAAAACACTGATTGATTTAGGAGGTCCACTGACCTAGACAAAACCATTGCACTTGGTTTATGCATTTTTAGGACTTTAACCCCCTTCGTATGTGTGAGAAACCTGTATTTGAATTACTTAATTTCTTGAGCACAAATACAATATACAGTGTGAAGTTAACAGCAAATTCAAAAGCTATATCAGTAGGAGTGTCATTTCCATGATAAAAATGAAGTCATACACCTTGAATAACAAAAGAAATGTTTAGTGGCAAATAACAATGGAACTTAAGTTGAATGGAACTTACATCAGTAGCTGCTGTCAGGATTTTAGAAAGGATGACTCTTGCTAACCCATCTCTGCTGTAATCCAAACTAGAAACAGTCAGTTTTAACAAGTGATCCTGGTTCTTCAAAGAACAAAGATTAAGAAGACTGGGGGATAAAGGGGAGGGAGAAGAAAATAAAAATTATTTTTTTGAACACACTCAAACCATTAGTTTATTCGATTGACAATTTGAACTTAAGTACTTTGAATTAGACTTTCATTTCTATAAATGCAGAATACAAAGTATTCCTCATATGAAATGGAGTAACGTTAAACTCTTACAACTGTTAGAGTCAAATGGAGACCAAATAATGCACTGAACTGCAATGAGAAAAATTCCAAAACAACACATTTTATAACTCCTCTGTAAATTTTGCCAGTATACTTTAATTAGAGATTATGATTAAATTAATGTTCACAAAGCTCTGTGAACAATTCCTCATTCTAAAACATTGTGTATAAAGCTTGCCATACGGTCTATTAACTATCTAGATTTTATTGTAAACCAGATTTTCTGAAGCCAGTAAGCTTCACTCAAACATACTGGACTGAAGTTTAGGTACAACATGCATCATCACATTTCATAAACAGTATGATACCTGCCAGTTTTCGGTGGTTTGTGTGTTTGTTTTGTTTACTTTGGGTTTTATTTTTGGGTTTGCCACCCCACCCCACCACCCCGGTCTCTTCAGTACAGTATCATCCTTCCTGATACTGATTTCTGTCAGACAGGTGCGGACAGGAAAAAGTAAGTTATTTTGTGACACAATCCCCCATATCTATTCAGTAATGACAGACCAAAAGCC